>CABFVX010001399.1:145501-168142 GCA_902151425.1 Timema shepardi | reverse complement strand
TGTTGTAGGCTGACAGTGAAACATGTCTCATCTCCACCAAATATACCAACCTTGCTACGCCACTGGGTATGTTGTAGGCTGACAGTTAAGTATTTAACGAGGGCGGGTGAAGCGAAGCAATTTGTGCTCGCCAGCCATTGTTGCCATACAGTACAGTCCCTCGAGAAAAATTCTTCCCTCGAGTACAAACACAAATAATTATTATATTCTTCAATTTCTAAACGAATCCGAGATCTGGGAGAATTTACCAGATCCTCACACTAATGTTATAGAGATGAGGAAATATACCTGCAATAAGGGAGAGTAAGAAATGATTTAGGTATATAACCACCTCGTTACACCCGGGCCGGAATTCAAACCCCGACCTTCCATCACAGGGTAACTATTTTCGTAAGGATTGACGTCTTTGATTGCTCACAAGTGTGATTTGTTTATTTTTACTAAGATATAATCCAATTTTTATAGGAAGGATCTAATAACACTAGAAATATAGTCAAATGCTATCATTGTTGTCAAGAAAACAAAACTGATTTAAAAGGCCCTTCATATGAAAATTTGACTTCAGTTAAAATTGAAAGAATTTCCTCTTGATTGGAGTTTAACAATGGTAATGAAATTTGTATATTATTTTACATTAGTTTCTATTGCATGAATAAGGCTGACGGACGCCTTAAGCGGTATAATCTCGCGAAACAAAATGAAGAGAGTGATCTGTAAGGAATTGCACCAGCATACGCCTTGGGGAGTATGGAAAACCAGATCCATCTAGGTGGAGAAACGGCCTTCTGTTGGAGCTTTTTCCGCCCCAGCGAGTTCAGACATTTGAATTGTTGAAGGATGTTCCAAAGAACAATTCATCTGCAAGAATATCGGTTTCATCACTCGGTGGTGATATTTGAAACGGTTTTTTGCTCACATTACGGTCGACCTTTCTACGTTCTAATTACCCCTTCTGTCGGCATTCTTTGATTCAGGGCTAGTTTACACTTTGGGCGGAAACCTCCGCGCTTCTCCATTGTAAACATAAAGTACAGTAGACATAATATGTGATGATCTTTGTGGAGCGTATAAAAATGCTAACCTAGAATCGAATCTTTCAAAATTATGTCTTTGAGCTACAAGTAATTACAGAAGACTCCCATATAATATAAACAGACTTTAAATTGTCTTATGTTTATGTATTTTAAGTAACATAATCGATATTACGTATGTAATGTAATTTGTTGCCTAATAGGTTTTAGAAGACGACAAATGCATAGTACATGACGTCAAAGCAGCTACAGTAGCCCCATGGCTTCGTTGGTGCTGACTGACAGCTCACAGCTGACAGTTAAAAACTTTGAAAAGTTACCAGACCATATTATGTATCCCTACGCCCAACCAAATGATCTGCAAAAACATGTGTTTAGCAAATGTCACTTCTGACAGTCAAAATTTAGGTATATACCTAAATGTTGACTGTCAGAAGTCAGCTGTGAGCTGTCAGTCAGCACCAAAGAAGCCGTGGGCCTACTGTACATTAACTTAGGATGTTTTCTTTGGATCTTTACAAAATAGAAAAATGGATAATTATGTATTTACGCCTTTAGGTTTTAGCGCGCCAGTTAACTTTGCTAACCCAGCTATAATTAACTGGAAATGTTCCGCATGACACCGTGGCCCAATATTTCTGATCAAAGGGTTATTTTAGTTATCAATCTCAGCTCTCATTAAATTAATATGAATCTACTCTGGTTTGTAATAACTAACGCTATCGAGTGATTATAGTCGGTTTGCCATACAAATAACATTTTAGAACATACAGTATTATAAATTTAAAGTATCCAAAATTGAGGAATAGAACATTACAACAAAGATCATCAGGAACGGTTTCATATTTTTCAATGACGTTAAGTTATTCATTTTGCGAGGTTATGTCAGCATTAGCTTCTGTCTGTAACGGTGCATCAACAACATTTCGTCAGGCGAATTGTAATAATATTTAAAAACTATGTGTAAATATTGATCAAGTTGATGTTTATTTAGTTTCCTTAATGTTTGAAACATGTTCTCTCCGCTGGTAAAAAAAAAATAGGCCCCCTCGAAGAGAGTGACGTGTTCTAAGCAAGGTCATAAGCTAGATTGTTTGTCCCAGAAAACTTGTTGCTAGAAAGCATTGCTTTGAATTTAAACGGGCGTGAGTTTACAATATCACTCGGGATCTCAGAGGGAAACACGGAACAATTGACATAAAGAATATGCTATCGAAGTAACATTTTGAATAGCATTGTTGATATTTAGCTAAACAGGTAGCGATCAAAGCTGAAAACAAACATAACTTTTATCAACAATATGATTTTAGGATACACATATTGTTGAAAGACAAAAAGTGATTAAGTGAGAGTACAAATATAATTCAACTCGAAAACATAATAACATTATTTGTTTGAAAAATACAAGATTCTTCATCTTCTGTGAATTTGTCCTGAGACTGGTATTAACTGGACATCTTCCATTTTATTCGGTCCTGAGCGTCTTCTTTCATACTTCTGAAGCTTCCTCCTCTCCTGATATCTGTTAGCATTCAAAACCTTCCTCTTTTCCCCTATATCTTCATCTCCATGATCCTCTTCATTAAACAATCCATACGGAGATTATTATGACTGAAATAATATTTCCGTGGGAATAAAGTAGATGTTTCATTTTATCTAATTCAGTAGAGAAACTTAAGTTCAAACAATAATGGCAGCTATCACAGCATAATCAGCAAAGTAGCTACTACGGAGATTACCACGCACGTTCACGGCCATTATGTTCGTTCTTCATTTGTTTTGAGAAAAATGAATGCCAACAACCCAAATATAATTCCTTTCAGAAAATGGATTGTGTATAGATACATAAGTTTACTGTATGTTTTAAAGAAAAAAAACTGTCTAGATTTTGAATTGTAGACTTTCCTATGAAATATATTTAATTGAAACGACCTCCATCAAACTTTTTGTCAAAGCAAACATAGTTAGTTCTATTTTTTTTTAAGTTGGGAAAATTATTGTTCAAATTTGCTAAGAGAAAAACTTGCATCGCTTCGTTTGGATTAAATAGTTGAAAACTAATTACGCATGATTGTTGTTTAGCCAATAGTCGCCAAGATATATTTTAAAGTTGACTTGTACTGAATTAAGTACGGAAACGTCTCACTCGTATACGGGGAACCATAATAGACAAGTCTTATGTTGTTCTGTAATTAATATCTTTAAGAATCAAACAAAGTTATCAAGAAACATGGCTGAAAATTGATTTGTTTTACGTTTCCTGCAACATTCGTGAAGCATGAGAAAGATAGCTATCGCATAAGTTAGATCAATTTGAACTTTTCGTGTCGCGTGTTTTGGCGCGAAGCCAAGACATTGTTGAGGAGGAAGCGGAAATGGCGAACTGAATGAACAGTGGACGCAAGTGGCTTGGATAAACGACGAGTGGACGGAGCAGCGTGAAATTGGCGCAGTGTTGCCATTTTTATAACATGATAATCTTATACAGGATCGTAACAATGTCACGGACGATAACAATTTATTGTATCTACACGATAGTTGCTGCGATATCCAAGGATTAGGATTCTGATAGAAAGAACTGGTACGTAGCACTTTTTTTTTTGTTTAACGTTGATAACATTTTACTATATTATTAATCGTACTAGGTATTTCATAGGAACTGATTTTTTTTAGCACTGCGTCTTACTATTAGGTTGGGTTATACGCTACTGTACTAATTACGCCAATGGTTTTAGGGATTATGAAAGTTATATATTTTGATGAAGTATAACCGCATTTGCGTGGAGGGAGAGTGAAACACCATTTTGGAATAAAACCTTAGTACACCCTACCAAGATTCGAACCTCAATCTTCCCATCATCAGCAGTTTAGTCTACTGCGATAGCATTCGCCTTAGACCGTGGAGCCACCGAAGTGGGTGTATTGAAATTATCTGTTTAAAGTGACGTAGATAAGATTTTACTATACATCCATTACCGTTTCCGGCCTGGTTTTCATTTCCCGTTACCGGCCGGCTAGGTTTGTCGTAGCTTCATATGACTTATTATCTAACTTTATAGACTAGGACAGGCACAACATCCAGTCCCCAGGTGTTAATTCATCAATGTGAAAGGGTAAACCCACATTTCAACAATGATACATTTTCTTGGCCAAGTCAGGAATCGAACCCCGGGATCCTTAACCCAATAGACAGACACGCTACCGACTGGGCAAAGTTGAGCTGTAGATCACATGGCTTTACATATTATACACCTAATATGAACATTGTTTTAATAACTTTTATGGCTGTCAAAAGAGTTCCACAGACCAAATCACGTATGATATCAAATTAACAATCGGATCTGTACGACATCTATTATAACTGTATTTGACCCTCAAAGTCGATATTATTGACCCGCCATTCTTTGGTCAAATGTTATATTGAAATTTAATTAATTTTAACAATGCCACGTGCAAGAAATGTGTAGATAGCGAAAATGGTTACATGCGAATATACAATAAATGAAAATTCTAATATACCCTTTTTTTATTCTGTGATCTGTGTGATTTTTTTTAGTAATTTTCTTTTTAAAGTACATTTAAGTGTTCATCTCCTAGTGTGTATTGGCAACACTGGACAACACACTAATACGCAGGTCATTCAACCAGACTTTTCAACACTCATTTCTAACAATGCAACACAATGCGAAGGATTATTTTGTTGGACTTTTTCCAGTTTAGATTATAAATAATAAATCATGAACAAGCAACGCAAAAATTAATAAAGTATTTATATAATTACAAATCAGGCGTTTATTATTGGTGACGACTGGAGTGGTCAGCATTTTATTACTTAGTGCAGAGGTCAGCAACCTTTTAAGCACGAAGCGCCATTTTACAAAATATGTTTTACTCTGGGGGCGTCAAGAAATATGCAGATTTTTATATTTGAATCTTCACCTTTTATTTATGTATTTATTAATGACAAATTTAGAATATACATATTTTAAATGTAATAAACAAAACATAAACTATATTATCATTCTTCAAATTAAAATATTTGAGCCTCAAGTTTAAATGCATGTTACAATGTGGGCTTATTGTTGAAAACTTATTAATGAAGATATTAATGGCATAATAAATCGATTACTAATGGTGAATATGTAACAAATAAGTTTAATTTCAAATAATACTTGACAACCATCCTGTTATTTAATAAAAATGTACAAAATTACAAAATATAAGGCGGGCGCCTATGATCTGTCAGAAGGGGCGCCATGGCACCCGCGGGAACCAACCACGTGTTCGACCCCTGACTTAGTGCAATATCCAAAACCTAGAACATTGATTTATCTCTTAGTGAAAAATAACATCGTCAGGAATTGAATCCAACGCCTTTAGAACAACAGACAAACACAAATTGATCCGAGTTGTCAGACAATCATTGTTGATATAGTCGGTTCTTCCGGTGAGCACTTGTAATATCAACACAGACCAAATCTACAGTATCGGCGCAGAAGAAATATCACACGTGTGTTTAAAGTGTCCCAGGAAATATTTCTAGCAGAGCCCCCCTCCCCCCCTTAATAGAGTTCCTCTCCCCCACAAGGCGTTTCTCCTCCTTCCCTGGTGAGCACAAGGGCTGCTTGCAGACTCTGTCCCGACAAATACAGTCTATTTCTGATTGCCTCCCTCGCACGGGCTTACGCAAACACAATTTTGGGCCTGTTTTATCCACGAATGAGCATACAACATGTTGAGGGAGGGCCGACCAAATATAATACTGGACCCTTTTTACTTACGCATCAACATGTTGTTTTTTTTTGGGGGGGGGNNNGGGGAAGGTAGAAAACAAAAACAAAATATTGATCCCCTTTTTACTCACAAATTAATAATTTTGGGGGTTAGAAGGGGCATAATATTGGCACCCTTTTACTCACGAATGAAAATGTTTGGGGGTTCGGAGGGGGGGCATAATATCGGGCCCCTGTTACCATTGAAATAAAAAAAAATACCTTATACAGATACAACTCAATAATATAATTATGCCAATTACTATTACACAGAGGCAAGTTGGATAAAAACTTTTGATCTCCTATTGTACGAATATTTAGATGTGCTGGAGTTAAAAATCACAAACATTTTTTAATTTTAAATTATTTATTTATTGCTTGTTACAGTCCGGATATACAACTTTACATTGTATTTGGAGGAACATTTCAAACACTGACAGTTGACAGGTCTGTAGTACCGCTCTATAAGCCTAAAGTGCGCCCGCCGTATGCACACATATGCTTCTTCAGGAACAGAAATGTCAGTGTGCTTTCTGGTGTTGTATTTCGACGTTTGTCGAGATCGAACTCCAGACCTGTTGCCCCGATGTTGTTTGTCGAGATCGAACTACAGACCTGTTGCCCTAGTGTTGTTTGTCGAGATCGAACTCCAGACCTGTTGCCCTAGTGTTTTTTGTAGAGGCGACTATATCCGTTTCTCCGTGATGTTGCAGGTGTTGCCAGAATGTGCTATGTGATAGTAACAGCCAGGAGTCTGCTATGGACCATACTGACACTCCTGGCGACACTGGCCATCTTGTCGGCTGTCCTCACGCCCAAATGGCTCATCGGACCACTTCGGGTCAAGAACTCTGGTAAACAATACATTTTATGTGCCATTTTTTTAAATGTGTATTTAAATAATCTTAAAAAGGTGTATTGGAACTATGTCAACTATCATATCTTGTTTGTTTATTACACATACGGCCGTGGTTCAATCCTCAGTCCCGGCAAAGATTTATCTGATTACCAAACCCTTCCTTCACCTCTGACAAGACATCTTGTGAATGTGTGGGAATGCCAGGCCTCCACCGTGGTTCGGATCCCACGTTAAACTGTAGGTCCTTCATTTCATCTCACAATCACCCTACCATTACACATCAGCGTAAGTGCGTACAACCCGAACACACCACATTTGCCAGATAAGATTCTTGCCATGCAAACTGGGATTGTCTGTCTCCACCATAGCGAGTTCTCCTGTACCGTACCGTTTGTTCGACTCGAGAGGCCGAGAGCTCACCTTACCTTATTCCACTATGGTACAGCCTATAAGACAAGGCCATGACACAGTCTGTCAAGGTGAGACCGCTACATGCCCCTGTTGTTGTCTGTCGCAGAGAATGGGACGGTGATGTTCTCCCCGAGTGTCGGGATCTACAACAGGTGCACCCGGCTCCACGGTCGGCAATCCTGTGGACCGTTCTCTCTTCACGGGCTGGCTACAGACTCTCAGGTGAGCCTTATGATCGATCATACCTGGCCAACGATTCGACTATACAGACTGATGCGCTGAGCTAGGCCTGTTCTCGAGTGCGTCTGAGGTCGGTATTACGCTGTCACATTTATTTTATAATAGCTCTTTGATAATGAAATAATATATTTTACAAATTTTTTGTTAAACATTTACGTGATAGAATATGTGCAAGGACCCGCTTCTGTGGTCACGTGGTTTAACGCGCTACTCTCGCAGTAGACTAGACTGCCAATGACGGTGAGATCGAGGTTCGAATATAGGTCGGGTGTACTGAGGATGGTTTTCCGCTTTCCCTCCACACACATGCGGGTATATTTCCTCTTAACATAACTTTATTAATCCCTAAAACCATTAACGTAATTAGTACATAAGGGGATAACCTGAATGGGTAGTAAGACACAGTGATAAAAAAAACATTTTATAAAATTAAATGGTGACCTGGCGGTCTAGGAGTAAGGTGTCAGACTTCTGTGCTGGCGGCCGGGGTTCCCGGCACAGATTTATCTGATTACCAAACCCTTCCTTCACCTCTGACAAGACATCTTGTGAATGTGGGGAATGCCAGGTCTCCACCGTGGTTCGGATCCCACGTTAAACTGTAGGTCCTCCATTTAATCTCACAATCACCCTACTATTACACATTAGCGTAAGTGCGTATAACCCGAACGGGTAGTAAGACGCGGTGATAATAATAATAATAATAAACAAATAAAAGGTAGATTTAACTCATAACTGATATGTTGGTAATGGTTATAACAAGGAAATTTTCCTTGTCCTTTGGTGCGTGTCATAACCAAGCTCGACTGTGGATATATTCGCACCGCGACTTACCGCAGTCCGATTCCTGTGTCCGGGTGTCATTTTTTTTATTTATAAATTTAAAGAATATAATCGTAATGCATTTGTTGTGATTTTGTCGAGTCAAGGTTTTCCCCGGATGGTGGAAGGCGGCGCTAGTGTTCCTGTGTCTGGGACTCTCCATCATGGTCCTCACGGTGGTAACGTCGGTGCTCAGCAGCTGTATCCAGAGCGTGTTCAAGAAGAGTATATTCACCCTGTCTGGAGCGGCACAGGCCGTCGCTGGTGGGTGTGCCCGTAAATGCTACACGCCATAGTAAGGGTGTGCGAAGGTCCAAAATATCGAGCTCCAAATCTCCTTTGCTTTGACACCCAACAATAATCTTCGAAACATTTCGAAGGAAGAATTGAAATTCAATGTTTCGAGATTTCTCACCGAATAGGAAATATTTCAACACATCATAGTCTTTAGAACAGCTATTAAACGGTATTTTAACAGCGACTAGTGATGACCTACTTCAGTGGCCGCATGGTCCGAGGTGTCACTCTCATAATAGACTGGACTGCCCGAAGATAAGGAGGTTGAGGTTCAAATCTCGATCAGGGGTACTGATGGTTTTTCACTATTCCTCCATGAAAATGCGGACACATTTCCATTATTATTATTATTATTATTATTATCACCGCGTGTTACTACTCGTTCGGGTTGTACGCACTTACGCTAATGTGCAATGGTAGGGTGATTGTGAGATGAAATGGAGGACCTACAGTTTAACGTGGAATCCGAACCACGGTGGAGGCCCTGGCATTCCCCACATTCACAAGATGTCTTGTCAGAGGTGAAGGAAGGGTTTGGTAATCAGATAAATCTGTGCCGGGACCGAGGATTGAACCCCGGCCGCCAGCACAGAAGTCTTGACACCTTACCCCCTAGACCGCCAGGTCAGCCATTCCCTCTAAATTCAACCTTCTGAGTCGTTAACACATTAGCGTAATCAGTATATAATATGTGTACAATCTGAACAGCAAGAAGTGAACACAAAACTGACATTAAAAAATAAGCATTGATATAATCAGTGTGTCAGCACAAGTTAATAGTGTGCTTTGTTTTTCTTCGATAAACCTTTTTTCTTTACCTAGATGGAATTAGTGGATTGTTTGGAAATTAAAAAGTTGTGTTAAATGATAGCAACCAAAACCTTCATCTTCAACTTTGCTTCACATGTATCGAGCTTCGCTTCATATTTAAAAAAAGCGACCTCCATTCTCGTCTATTCTATAGATAACAATTTCTGATCCAAACATTCTCAAGATCGTCATCCAACCAAGATATTACCTGCCGAGGGACTTATTTTTTCTGCCCAATGGCGTCTTATTACGCCTCCCAGCTGTCCCCATATCCACACTGATGGAGTAGAATTCAAAGGAAATTTACCCGCATTTGCATGGAGGTGGAGTGGGAAACCAACGAGAGGNGGGGGGGGGGGGAGGAATTCCAGTATACCTAGCTAGGATACAAATCTCGATCTCATCATTGGTTTTCTTCACTCTACTTTTAATTCTTTTTTTTCCTCCTATACAACTTGTAATCATTCCTTAAATTCAATAATTCATCAAATTCTTATGTCCCTGCCTTTGTAGAAAATACATAAAATAAATAAAATGTACACTCCGTTTACTCTGAAAGGTCTTACCTTGGCTGATTACACCATTACCCTATCTTTTAAGCTACACAATAGTAATACCAAGCAAAGGAAGAGTCTTACCTTGACAGATTACACTATGATCCTATCTTATAAGCTACACCATAGTGGAACCCAGCAAGGTAAGCTTACCTTTATGTAACGGTGTAGTTTTCTTACGCTATCATCTGAAAATTGCTGCGAGATCAACCTCTGCCTTAGACCATCCAGCCACTGATGCCGGTAAAGAGGACATTTAGTGGAGTGTCGACCTGCCGTGGTCGAGAGCACTAAGGCAAACTAACCCAAGGGATCTTATTGCGACTAAGAATCTCCTCGCTCCAGTTTTAAGTGTCGACCACCAGGGTCTGAGTAGTTATGATGCTGTTGCAGGTATCTGCTTCATCCTGGGTATCCTGTTGTACCCGGCCGGCTGGGGCTCGCCCAGGGTCATCAAGCTGTGCGGAGTAGAGGCGGCCCCCTTCTACCCCGCTGAATGCACCCTAGGTGAGTACAACTACCGACAACCCTACAAAGTGCTGCGCAGTACACATTTTTTTTTTGGCCATGCCAGGAATAAAACCAGGACCAGCTCTGTATGACGACGCGCTACTGACCGAGTCAAGATGTCGGATCATGACGATGGAACAGACAGAGATGAGTAGCAAGGGAAGTTATTTAATTAGATCGGAAGGGATTTCACCAACGTTTTCCCTGAAAGTGGATGGCTGGAAATAATCCCACCAACATTTGCCTGGAAAGAGTCTTAATAATATTTAGCACCGCATCTCACTACCCGTTTGGGTTATACGCTTTAAGTACTAATTACTCTAAATGGATTAAGAATTGGGAAGGTTAAATTAGAGGAATTGAACCCGCATTTGCGTGGAGGAAGAGTGGAAAACCATTTAGGAAAAACCACCCTCAGTTCACCCGACCGAGATTCGAACCTCGATCTCCCCGTCCTAAGCAGTCGAGCTCAACACGACAAGCGCGTTAGCCAACTACGCCACCGAGGCGGGTGGAAAGAGTCTTGTTGAATGAGATTTCACCAACGTTTTCCTTGAAAGACTATTGTTTAATAGAGTTTCAACAATATTTGTCTTGAAAGACAATGGTTGAAAGGAATTTCGGAAAAACATTTGCCTTGAAAGAGGATGGAAAAACCATCCTAAGACTCGTAGGACAGTCACTACCAACATTGTGGCCTGTCGTTCCCTTACTAAACATTAGTAGCGCTGTACGTATAACCTGAACAGGTAGTAAGCTGCGGTGATAAAAAAAAATAGCATTACTACTCCAGAATTACGGTCTTTTGCTGGAGGTAAGACCTCATATAACTCGTTTCGGTGGCCGCGTGGTCTAAGGCGCTATTCACGCAGTAGGCTACACCGCTGATGACGGGGAGATTGAGGTTCGAGTCTCGGCCAAGTGCCCTACTGGTGGCATCATTCTTTCCTTTCCACACTACTGTTGGATGCAAACATTTTGAAATTACCTCCCATAAACTTCTTACCCTTTAAATGAAGTTACCCGCCTCGATGGCGTAGTTGGCTAACGTGCTTGTCGTGTTGAGCTTGACTGCGGAGGATGGGGAGATCGAGGTTCGAATCTCGGTCGGNTCGGGTGAACTGGGGGGGGGGGGTCCTAAAAGGTTTTCCACTCTCCCTCCACACAAATGCGGGTTCACTTCCTATAATTCAACCATCCCAATTCATATTCCATTAGCGTAATTAGTACTTAAAAGCGTATAACCCGAACAAGTAGTAAGACGTGGTGCTAAATATTATTATATTTAAATGAAGTTGTTACTAAAATTTAGTGATGAACACACTAATTAAAATAAAATATAATAAAAGTAATCCCGGAGGGTCAAAATTTAATATTCACCTGATGCTGAAATATTGGAGGGTATGAATGATTCACCGATGTGAAATCCCATGCACATATTATTACCCAATTTGTATGTTAAGTGACAAAAACAGAAAATTTATTTTGAAACTCGACGACAATCTGGGTGTCTCAGTTTAGTATTGGTGAGTCAAGGTTTGTGCCTCAAACCTGTGTATGGATTTATTTTCTATTTTTTATCAAGTGTTTGTTTGAAGGTTGGGCGCTATACAGCGCGGTTGTCGGTGTCATCCTGACATTCCTCTGCTCGGTGCTGTCGGTGCAAGCCGAGGTGGCCACTTCCAGTGACAAAGTTCAATTCCAGATACACCAAGGACGCACTCTCATCTGCCTGCCTTGAGACGACCTTACGCTAACACGGTGAGCCACCATACTCGT
This sequence comes from Timema shepardi, assembly GCA_902151425.1. Lineage (NCBI taxonomy): Eukaryota > Metazoa > Arthropoda > Insecta > Phasmatodea > Timematidae > Timema > Timema shepardi. The sequence goes on along the minus strand of CABFVX010001399.1, from coordinate 156,057 downwards.
TGTCCAGGTAGCCTTACGCTGACATAGCAAGTCACCAGACTTTACAGGTCATAATCTTGCTGACCTTATGCTGACATGGTGAGCCACCATACTCGTTGTCCAGGTAGCCTTACGCTGACATGGCGAGTCACCAGACTTTACAGGTCATAATCTTGCTGACCTTATGCTGACATGATGAGTCACCAGACTTTACAGGTCATAATATTGCTGACATGGTGAGTTACCAGACTTTACAGGTCATTATCTTGCTGCTCTTACGCTGACATGGTGAGTCACCTGACTTTACAGGTCATAATCTTGCTGACCTTACGCTAACACGGTGAGCCACCATACTCATTGCCCAGGTAGCCTTACGCTGACATGGTGTGTCATCAGACTTTACAGGTCATTGTCCAGGTAGCCTTATGCTGACACGGTGAGCCACCATACTCATTGTCCAGGTAGCCTTACGCTGACATGGTGAGTCACCTTACCTTACAGGTCATTGTCCAGGTAGCCTTACGCTGACATGGTGTGTCACCAGACTTTGCAGGTCATAATCTTAGTGACCTTATGCTGACAGGATGAGTCACCAAACTTTACAGATCATAATCTTGCTGACCTTACGCTGACATGGTGAGTCACCAGATTTTACAGGTTATAATATTGCTGACAGGATGAGTCACCAGACTTAATAATCCATTATTTTGTTAACCTTATGCTGATATAGTGACTCACCAGGCTTTAAAATTCATAAAGTACATTATCTCATTAAAATTAGAAATTATTTAAAATAAAAATCACATTCAAAGTCTATGTCTATGTCAGTCTAGTGACGATATCATGTTATTAAGACCTTATTGGTCAGAAATATTAAAGAGCTGCGTATTTTCTTAACTTTCACAGTTTCTTGTGCTTGTGACAGGAAATGTCCAATCGTGGTTTCTCCTTCCAATGAAGATGACATCACGTGTCACGCTTACATCACTGCTCCAGTACAAAAAAACACAAGCTGTTGATATTCTGACATGTGTTCATATGTGCCTCTTACATTACTATGTAAGATTGTGTTGTGTCTCTGTAAAGTGCTCTTCGGGGTACATTAGAATTACAGCAACATTTGGGGCACTCGAGAACAATTATAAAATAAATTAAAAACTTTTTTTGGAGCAACTTAGAACTAGGGGTGAGAGAGTATCCGGAAATTATGAATTTCAGAAGTTGTTTGAACTCGACTAGAACATTTTCCAAAACTCAAAGAAAAAGATCCAGTATTCAGAATTTTTAATTTATATAAAAATTTTGAGTTTAATTGATTCAATTTTAAGATATTTCATAGCAAACATAGTCTCTCTCTATTTCCTTTTGTCTGATTAAAAAAAAGAAAAAAAAGAAACATTTCTATAACTTTATCAAATTTAGTTAAAATATAGTGCTTTTTTCTTAAATTATATTTGTGCTTATGATTTATGTGCGGAGTTATTACAGTAATTCAACTTGAAATATTTCTTGCACAAATATTGCTTTATATTACTCAAACTCAAATAAAACTCATTATTTCCATCCAAACTATAGATCAGGGGTTTTCGCCCGGAGGCCCCACGATGCCATTTTTTTGCGACCCGCAAAGTTTTTTCGGAAAAGTAATCTACTGTAGTCAAATTGATATTTTTAGCCGAGAAATAGAATGTTTTGACTTGCGTGTGGGGGAAAAATTCATCTCAAAGCTCCAACTGATGTTTATTCAGTAATAAACTTAATTGTGCTCTATTTTTATAAATAATTTGTATATCCCCGCAAGTCATATTTTCTTAAACCCGCTAGCCGATTATGATTCAGCCACTAGACTCGTAGATTCATGTGTGGCCCTCAGGCATTTCTTTTAAGTTGTAAAACCCCAGTTCTAGATAATCAAAGTGAAAAATGTCTTCTCGGGAACTCCCACTAAGAACATATATTAATTATATCGGTATTTGTTTGTTTTATTGTAGTGCCTGAAACACCTTTAATTGTGGCCAGATTCGAGCAACGTGTGTGTTAATGTTGGCTCCACTGTATGTTGCTGTAGTTCTAAGTTCCGACACCATTCCACTTCATTGCGTTTGCCGTAGGATGTGAAAAGCTCAAAACATTGCTTGGAAAAATTCAGCTTCTACAACTTTTCCAATTAATACAAAATATTAACAGTCAAAATACACATGTATGTCAATTTTTAATTTTCTGTTATGTATCGTTTGTGTACTCTGTAAGGTAGCAATCTAACCTTGCATTATTCTACTATGGTACAACCTATAAGATAGGGCCATAGTTTAATATGTAAAGGTAAGCTTGCTATTTATTTATTTGAGGTATTTAACGTGAACTTTCTCAACCGACTGATTATATCAGGACACGAGAATTTCTATGAGTGAGAATGAAAGGTACTACCAATTTTTCTAGGAAAGGTATTTTTACATACCTTCCAGAGTTCTTTTACACACCATAATACTTGAAATGGGTGTAGCCAAGTCAAACATAAGGGTTCTGGTTGTAATTTACACTATTTTTATATTTAAAAATGTCCATTTAGTGCATCTTGGTAAAAAAGAAAGTTACACAGAAAAAAAAAGACCATACAATATTATTTTATGCTGACATGTTTAAATGTATCTAGATGCTTACATCATTGAAGTAATTTTAATCCCTTGTAGATTTTAAAATTATATTTAGTAGCTGCTGTTAAAAGTTGATAGATTATATGGTTGAAATATGTCAACTTTTGTGAGATATCTTAAATCTGTTCATAGTATATCGAAATCTTCTTCTTCCTTCAAAATGTTTTGAAGATACACATTTTTGTGTGTGTGTGGGTGTCGAAGTCAAAGCGAAGGAGATTTCACCGTCCATTTTGACATTTCGAAGCATAGCACATCCCTCAATTAAAAAATAAAAAATAAAATTCACTTGTAAAGTGTTCCAAAGTGAATCTGTGCCTTGATAAATGTTTCACCATCAACATCTAAGGATCTTATTGACCCTTTCGCTGGCGAAGGGCGTTGAACAACGCCTATGTTATCCCGAACGTCCTCTGGCGCAAGTGTGAATCAAGGTCTCATTTCAATAAGTTACTGTAGTGCCATCTATCAATGAAACACTGTACTTTTGGCCAGTCAGAATACTTCATATTGAAGCTAATAGATGGGGCTACCAGATCGATGCTTTGATATGGGCTGTATCCGAATGGTCAAGTACACTTGACTTGATGCAGACTTGATGCAGTCTTGATAATTTTACATTTCTCGTGGTTTTCATAGTGAAGACTGCATCAAACTATTCGAACAGCAACACACTTGGACCCACAGTGCTGCTTCCTACCGAATAATTTGTGTAAGTCGGTGCTCAACAGACGAAACGATAATACTAAAACAATTGCCAGTCAAACACCGCACCAACGCCACATGGCTCGTAGCGTTCGTATCCATGGTTACCAACGCCACAAGAAAACTGCATCGGTCTAGTCCGCGACTATTCGGACAGATCTACACTTGGTCACGTGATTGCCAATGCAGCTATTAACGCCACGAGCCAACGCCACGTCGCATAAGTAGACTATTCGGATAAGCCATGGCCATGAATAGAGTAATAAATGAGAAAATACTTTTATTGAATTTATTTGCGGTATTTAACGTGCACTTTCTGAACTGGCTGATTATACCAGCACATGAGAATTTCTAGGAGCAAGAGCAAAAGGCCATTACCAATTTTCCTGATAAAGGTATGTTCACATATCTTCCAGGGTTCTTTTACACGCCACAATCGATATGGGGACCGACGACTCTACTTCGGAAGTTGAACTACAGATCTTTAATTTAAAAAAACAAAAACATTGACCTTGTCTGGATTTGAATCCACTAACATCGGGTCCTGAGGCGAACACTGTAGCAAAAATATCAGGCAAGAATATACACGTAGAAAACTGTCTGCTGGGCCTATGCTGTGTGTGCCCCAGGGAAAGGGTTAAGGAAGTCTGTCGCATACCAGGTTCTCGTGCACTCTCATCCTTAGGTCACACCCTCAACTCGGGTAGTGTCTTTTACCATCACTCATGCAGCACTTATAACATATCACTACATAAAGAAACGTAAACCATATGTGTTTGATATTTATTTCAAAGGTTTTTAGATTGAAAATAAGAACTATACATTCTGAAATATTTATGTTTATATTAGACAATGAGTTGGGAGAAGGAACAAGAGTGAAATGGTATGGTCATGTAATGAAAATGGAAAGAATTATAAAGAGAATGATGGGAATGAAATATGTAGGAAAAAAAGAGATGGTATGAACAGCAGTGATGGAACTTAGTTTGGTTGCGTCCCCCTTCCACCTCCCGTCTCCACTAATCCTTTACAAACTCACTAAGTTGACAGTGTAAATAAAAATTCTTAGCCGGTCTACTGCCAAAATTATCGTAAGCAAACTATTTTTTCACAAGAATCTAAAAACGGCCGATTATTATCTCTTGGCTAGAAATGTTGTCGGAAGCTTCTAGATCATTTATATCTAAACATTAGCCCGATGGAAAAATCACAGAATGGACAGGATTTTGGGAATAAAGCGTTAGTTGACAAACGTAGTATGTGTCCCGTCCTAGATGTGATAACATTAAATTGACCCTTTCATCTTTTCGTTTCTTCCAAAAGTTAGCGTCCCTACAAACTCTCTTAACATTACAACCCGCTCCCTCCCCTGCAGTTGAGGCGGGTCTGCAGCTCTGCCATTGAGAAGCAGATAACAGCAGGTGTGTGAGTGAGAGGAGAAGAATCATGGAAAGATAAACGAAGGTGGCATTTTACTAGAGTGAACCAGCCACAGGCTGGATGATGAAATTAGACATTTGGAAGGGGGTGGATATTGGACATTCGTCCCCTCCGGAAGTATTACACCGCACAACATGTGACAGCGAAGCAGCCATAGTAAGAACAATAGTGTTAGAGAATAAGAATATGCAAACATATTTCTTTAGTCAACATTGATATTATTTTATATTATTAGCTTTATTTGATACGTATCGATATTATCTATCAAACATGTCGTTTGAACATCACATGACTCGATGTATTAATATATGCGAGTAGTTCTAGTAACTTTAGCATTTGTCAGCTTCTGTACCTCCTATTGTGTCTTCTTACGATAACTGTGTCTTTAAAAAAAATATATATTCTTTAAAATATTTAGTTTTATATTCTTTTAAATAAATAGTGGGCCAAAGAGTCATTTAACGGGGCTAAGGTGGGGACGTAGGAAATGCAAGCTAAGGCCAGTATTATGCAGTTTTTATGGTAAAATTTTTTTGGACCAAAAGAAATCAATTATTTCTCCATTAGAAACAAAGAGTTTAATTTTCTTCACGCGTTGATATCAACAGTTTCTGGAATATCTGTCGTGAGCAAAGCGACATTAGATGACAAACTTTTTAAATCAAGAGAAAATGTTATCATTAAATTCCAGGACACACTTTATCAATATTTAAGAAATTTTGACTAAAAGAAAGTGTTGCTATAAAAACTGCAAAAAAAAAAACAACACCACTTAACTTTGTCCCCTAAATCTCCACCTTAAGTCATGACAAAGAGCTTCAATTACTGTACTCAGCCCTGTGCTGCTGATCTTATGATCAATCCTGTATATATATTTTTTATGAATGTATTTAGTTGATAGCTTGTTGTTTGTATTTGATTTGTTACGATGATATTATGTAAGGTGCAAAGTAACCAGAAGGTGACGTTGTTTTACAAGACGAGACTGTATAGAACAGGGGTTTTCAAATGGCAATACTCCCCTCCTTTTTTTTTGGTCACCCGCAAAGTTTCTCGGAAAAGTAATCTACTGCGGTAAAATTGATGTTTTCAGATGACAAACAAATTTTTGACTTTTGTGAGGGAAAATTCCCTAACACTCCCGACTGATGTATATATTTAATTTCTTCCTTACTTATTTCAATCACAATTAAATGCCTGTTCTTGTTTTTGCATAACTTGACAAACCTCTGGCATAGTTGTTATTAATAACGGAAGTAGTCATATTAGGTTCGATAACAATTATTTCAAGATATCGAATACACTAAGAGTCACGATTATCAAACATGTCCATATAAAATGCTTTTATTTTAGCGTTGCTCCTTACTACCCGTTCGAGCTGTAAGCTTATTACACTAAAGTGTTAGGAATTAGGAAGGTTGAATTTGAAGGAAGTGTACCCTCATTTGTGTGGAGGGAGAGTGTAAAACCACCCTCAGTACATATTACCAGGATCAAACCCTGATATCTCTGTCTTCGACAGTCTAGTTTATAGCGAGTGTGACGCCTTAGACCATTCAGCCACCGAAGCGGGTAACATGCTATTTACATGGCTATGCATGTAATGTTATTAAAACACTATTATGACTTCACAGCAAGGAAGAGAAGCAAAGCTGGGTAAAAAAACTTCAATCACTAATTTGTTTACACAATTAGTTTTGCATTTTGCATTCGAAATAATAAACGTCGCATTTAATTAATTAAAAAAATCTTTTGTTCTGTGTTACATGAATAAAATAATAGGTCTGTAATTTATTGCAAAACTTATACTGTAGAGTAATTAATAATTCATTTTGTTTCAAACCTATTCTGCACTTTGTTTACCGACCACCCACCCCATTACCATACTATCCAACATTTTGACTATCCGACCAACTGTCATTCCTATTTAGGTCGAATAAACAAAAACTACTGTTTTCGGAAAAACATGTCTCGCTAGTTTTATTCATTCTTAATCCTCCACCAATAATCGTTGATTAGTTTTTTATGTGAATAAATAATATTAGAAATGCGTCAATCTACTACTTAACAATAACAAAGCTTCTTAGCCGAGAAGTTCTATTTTATATTTAGGTTTTTATTATAATGGTAAATTAACTGTCTATAGCAGGTGTATCAAAATAGGTTGATCTTAAGGGTCATATTGAGAATTATAAATAACTAGGTGGCCGAGTTTCATATATATATAAAGAGGAAACAATTTAACCACCATTTTAAGTAAAAATTACTCTAACTTGACATATTTTTATTACAAAAAGATAATTAGGACCAAAAAAAATTAAACTCAGAATATTTCTGTTTCTATCAAGCATTCTTTCCATTCATGCAAATATATGTACACTTTCTCTAAATTCAACCTTCCTAATCCCTAACACACTTGTTTAATTGGTACGTATTCTTATAGCTCGAACAGGTGGTTAAACAAGGTGAAAAACAAGAAAGAAATGACAGTTAATACTCTGAAAGATAGCAGGTATTTAAAAAGAAATATATAAAGAGCAGTCTATGACCCTGAAAGCGGCATGTGATTGGCGAGAGTTTCGGGAAACACCAGGTCTTGTCTTAGCAACGCGCACCAAGTCACGGGCCACTTCTTTGAAAGAGCGCCTTGGCCTAGGTTTTAAGATGTCTAGTTTTTTTAGTGTATGTTGTATGCTAACTTTGTATTTCTGAAATCTGTGAATAAAACAATTCTCTCTACATCTTTCATTTTCTCAAATCCCTGTCTGTGGACTCACAAGACGATATCCAGTAAGATTCCGGTAGGAACTTTTAGAAAACACTTTTTTCTGTTTGATCAATTTTGATAGCATTCTACTTTATTTATTTAATGCAAGAAATCTAATGCTTGTACAATTAAATGTGTATGAATAGCAAAACTTAGAAGATATAAATAAGCTATAGTTTATGGATGTGGCCGCATTGAGTTTCATATTACAGTGATTATCCGCCACTCACGGGACTGGAATATGGTTGGATAAGAGGGGGGAGGGGGAAAGTACAAACACGCACAAAATACTGTGGTTTTCTTAAAAACATTGCAGTGTTTATCTTTTACATAGTCTGCAACTTAACTAAGGCAACACAAAATGAAATAATTGATTATAAAACATAGATTTATTGCTGTCGAGTCGGCAGAAACTCACAGAAGACAAGTACAAAGACCTGAGCGGGACGGCCGCCGGATACACCGAGGAGAGGGATATTCAAATGTTGGATATGGGAGGGTCTATTGCTAGTTAATTGAAAAAAATTACATCCGTACACAAGAAGCAAACCTGAGATCCTTGGCTTAGCGTGCCAATGCTCGAGTTCACTCTTCACTTGTTTTAAGGCAAGAGTCTGTAATTTACGTGTGGAAATTGTCGCCGACTAAGCTTTGCGATTCATTTACAATTGCCATTGTGTGTGAATTAACAGCAGATTAAAGCTGACCTCCCTAGAGTCACTGATGAATTAAACACGTCCATCACAGACTTTGCCTTGAACCCTAAGTGAAAAATGACCCCGAGCACAAGACGATGCTAGACCAAGGGTCCCAGTTCCCACTTGTGTATGTGCATTATTTTTCAAATTTGTGACTATTTCATGGGTATTGATACTATATTCAGAAGTGAGATTCACAGATTATATGACTTGATGTATAACTATATAAAAATTGTTTGGTTTTTTATAATTGTTGGAAAAGTGTATTCCCATCTATTATTATTATTATTATTAGCACCGCGTCTTACTACCCATTCGGGTTGTATGCACTTACGCTAACGTGTAATGGTAGGGTGATTGTGAGATGAAATGGAGGACCTACAGTTTAACGTGGGATACGAACCACGGTGGAGGCCTGTCATTCCTCACATTCACAAGATGTCTTGTCAGAGGTGAAGGAAGGGTTTGGTAATCAGATAAATCTATGCCGGGACCGAGGATTGAACCCCGGCCGCCAGCACAGAAGTCTGACACCTTACCCCTAGACCGCCAGGTCACCGTATTCCCATCTAAATTTGTCTGTAATACCAGGATAGGATGATACATGATTATAGTCTGATAGCTTTTAATAAGAGAAACAAATTTCTTTAAAATATTTTTATTAAATCAAAATAACTTGTATTTAGTCTGAATAACTGTGTTACATAGTAAACACTGGTATATGTTGTGTCAACTAATGTAAAGTAACACACATGGATAGTAGTCCGACATCACGAGGGTTATACAGGCCCATTCTTCCAAACGAGCAACTTGTTGTTGGCCGGCAAGTCGATCGTTTCTACCAGACTCAACCCATTCCTCGCTGCCAACGGAATCAACTGCCCCTGTAAGTCTCTCAACCCGAATTCACGGTTCTCGTGACGCAGCATGGCGTCAAACCGCCTGTTCGACTCTGGGGTTATAGAACCGTCGGTCGCGTACGGCCCGTAAGTGAAGAGGAGCCCGTTTGGTTTCAGCAGCTTCCCGGAGTTGACGAACAAGCCCTCTGTACAGGCGTAGGGTGTTATATGCATCATGTTGCTGTTGAAGATGTAATCCAGGGAGTGCGGTCGGGTTGTATCGAGGTGACCCCATTTCCCGTGGTCCTCGGTCACGTCTATCCCCACAGGGGGCCGCACGTTGCTCAAGCCGCTATCTGCGACGTAGGCGGAGATGCTAGACATGAGAGTTTCGTCGTATTCCGAGGGCTGCCAGATCGTGCGAGGGAAATGTCTGGCGAAATGGACCACATGTTGTCCTGTGCCTGACGAAATCTCGAGACAGGTGGTTTGGGGACCGTCTGTCGGGATAAAGCGGGACAGTGCTTGGAGGATAGGGTCCTTGTTCCTCTCGCACGCACTGCTGTGTTGCTTAGCCCTGAAACGCACCAAAGATCGATCAATTTCATCTTTAATTTACCTGAAGTATTTAACGTGCATTTTCTGAACCAACTGGTTGGTTATATCAGTGTACGTCTTAAAACATGGTGTCTACTAAAACTAAAATTCCCCGACTAAAAAAGTATGTCACATCCTTCTAACTCGCCACCCCCCTCGTTTTTCTATTAATCTTTTTAATAATAATAAATTTTAAAATTTGAATTAAAATTGTTTACTAGGAATTAAAAATATATTACACAGCTACAAACAAAAAAATGACATAATTTACTGATTATTGTATTTCATATTTTGAGTAAAATATCATTTTCCCGGATTTTTTTTGTGATTTACCAAATTCCCGGCTTATTCCCGTTTTCCCCCGATCACTTCAAATTCCCGGCTAATTCCCGTTTTCCCTGATTTTCCCGGATGGTATACACCCTGTTATAAGCTAATTTAAATCTAGAACACTCACAACATCCAGCCCCCCTGTCGTTAATTCATCGTTATGAAAGAAGACACCCACATTTCACCAATGATAAAGTTTTCGACTATGCCGAGAATCGAACCCGGTACTCTTAGCTCAGCTGCCGACTGAGTGGATCTATCCCATCTCCTGTTAGACAACAGGGAACTGGTGAAAGTGTTTTACAACTGCTAAGTGCAAATAGAGGACTAACCCGTACCAAGAAGGGGGCAGGCCCCTTACCCCCTCCTCCACATACGTTTTGGCCCGAGGGAGGCAAAGAAATGTGAAACTCAAGAAGGGGAAGTAAAAAAAAATAAAGTGTGCGAGTCAGCAAACACTTGTTAGTATAGACTAGGAGAAATTAAATCAATACTGAAATAGCAAAAAATGTGCCAAGTGTTTTTGCTTCTGCCCCCCCCCCCCCCC
>CABFVX010001399.1:112868-133888 GCA_902151425.1 Timema shepardi | reverse complement strand
TTTTTTTTTTTTTTTTCAAAGTGCTGCACACAATTTTACAAAACTCTATAGATAATCTAAACTTTCGAGAAAAACTACACATCAGTATATTTTGACAATTATTTTATCTTTTTCTTTAAATAACCTTCCATCTAAAAAAAGTAGTAAACATTTTATTTATTTATCTAAACAATAATCACAATTGAATATGATGCAATCTGGGATTGAGGCGAGGTTTTTTTTCTTCTCCTTGTTGGATACATTGCCCTTTTTTTTTGTAAATTATACTTAGGTTTTTAAAAACACTTTTTATTCCTAGTTAATCTAGTTTGGGTGTAGGCTACACATGTAAAAAAAAAGGTCACTTAAAATGATTCTAATTGTGTGACTCCCCTTGCAGTAGACTTCCCGAGCAGCCCCAAGCAGCTGAAAGAACGCTTGGAGGCCGATGGAGTAGAAATACCCTTGGAGGTAGATTCAGGAAACAATGGTAAGTAGTAGGGGGGAAAAAAAAACTTGTCCTAAAATACTGTAATATACGATGAATGAATAGTATTAAATTACTGGAAATAAATTTTTATTCTTTCTTGACAGTTAAACCTGTAACTTTCAAAATAAGCTTATATCATTCATTATATGTTTTGAGTGTAACCTTTAGGTGATTTAACAAACATACCTAACTACATACACGCATTACTTATCAAGTTGTTCCCTTACGAGGTAGGCAAGAAACTGTGCACATAGCTCAAAAGATAACAACTCGGTACTTAATCCACCCTCACTCACTTTCTCCACAATTCTCTAATCGGTGGCCTGGCGGCTTGGGGGTAAGGTGTCAGACTTCTGTACTGGCGGCCGGGGTTCAATCCTCGGTCCCGGCACAGATTTATCTGATCACCAAAACCTTCCTTCACTTCTGACAAGACGTTTATTAATCACAACTTGTGAATGTGGGGAATGCCAGACCTCCACCGTGGTTCGGATCCCACGTTAAACTGTAGAACCTCAATTTCATCTCACAATCATCTTACCATTACACATAAGAGTAAGTGCATATAACCTAAACGGGTAGTAAGACACAGTGTTAATAATAATAATATTAATAAAAATAAATAATAAAAACAATAAATAAAACAATAATAACAATAACACACTTCCCTATCCTTGCATGCTCCCTTCACTTCAACAATATCTATACACTGAGTCATACATGCTGTTTTATTCTTAAAACTCTTATTAATGTTTCTCTTTTTCACACATTCGTCTACAACATTTAGCCACGTCTTACATGGCCTACCCCTACCTTTTGATCCACACACTCTACCTTCATATATTTGCTTTGTTTCCTCAATCCACATTCATCCTCTCAACATGCCCATACAACTAGAATAGTCTAGTGTTAATAGCGCCCAAATACTGCTAATGTTGAGGTTACCAACATTGCATACTTGATAACAAGTATGTGGGTGATATTCACTAATATTTTGAGAGGCAAATTTATCAGCAATACATCAGTAATTTGAGTCCTTTCAAAGTTACATTGCTACAGGTGAGATCCAAGGTGTGAAGCTTTTCCCATAAAAATTGTTAAAATACACGATTATGTTCAATTCTTTGTTAGTTTGTGCTCTTGTGTACATAATAAATCAATGTTTAACCAACATACATGTGGGTGAATTTTTTTTTACCTGTCATGATAGTAATTTAATTTATCAACTTAGGATGAAATATGTTATTCATGTGTGCATATAACATTTTGTAAATTATGTTTAATGCCTTAAAGTTATATAGCTATGTAGCATGTACATGTTTTATTCTACATTAAACCCCTTTTTTAAATATTCAAACTTCTGTTTGGCTTTGACCCGCCTCGGTGGCGTAGTTGGCTAACGCACTTGTGTTGAGCTTGACTGCTGAGGACGGGGAGATCGAGGTTCAAATCTTGGTTGGGTGAACTGGGGGTGGTTTTTCCTAAATGGTTTTCCACTCTCCCTCCACGCAAATGAGGGTTCACTTCCTCTAATTTAACCTTCCCAATTCCTAATCAATTATAGTAATTAGTACTTAAAGCGTATAACCCGAACGGGTAGTAAGACGCGGTTCTAAATATTATTACTATTATTATTGTTTGGCTTTGAGAATATTTCCTATTTCATGAGACTTTTTTTCGAATTGCTCCTTTGCCTATCCTGTATTATCTATTGCTCTCTGTATTATTTAGGTCAAAGCGATGAGGAAGAAGACACCTCCATCTACCAGGCTGTGCTGTCACCAAACTGCAGAGGTGTCAGGCTTAGGAAAGGTCTGACCTTGGCTATGTTATGTCCGCTTTTCCCCTTTGCAAGTCACATCTGAACCATTCGTCACAATACCCGCACCCCACATCGTTTCATTCAAACAGCTAACTCGACAGTTTTGAAAGGGAACTCGTCTGCCCTTGCGTATTTACAGAGAAAATAACAACTAAAGGAGCTCTCTCTAACCCATGTTTGATTAGGGATCGACTTGTTTCGATATCAACTAATATTTTATGTCCTCAATGTCGATCTCAGTGCTTGCCTCAAACACAGTCGAGGTTGACGGGTTTTTCTCGAGCGATAAACATTCTTAGCGCAACTTCCTTCGGAGGGGAATTAAAGCCATGTGGGGTATGCGGAAATACCTTCCCGGCAAAATTGGTGGGCCCTTTCGCTCTCGCTCATAGAAATTCTCGAGCGCTGATAAAATCGGTCACTTCAGAAAGTGCATGCATGATAAATACCTCAAATAAAGAAAAAAATACATTGAAATTTTGCGAGGCAGGTTTTTACATAGCGCATCAACATTACTATCAAAACATATATAAAACTCACCATAAGATCATTGAATTCATAAATATGTACCCGAAATAGAACAAAATTAGATCTTTTCACAAAATTGACGACTTGGGTCCTTTAAAAGTAAATCATGGTAGTTATTAAAACAATTTAAATGTCAATTAACAATAGAAAAACTTGGATATATCTTTCATATAAGCAGGTTTTATTATTGTTCTTATCCAAATTTTCAATTATTATTTTTATTATCTATTATCTACCATATTTGGGAATCATCTCCATCAGATGTGACTTTAAATATTACAAGGGGCTTGTTTTGCATGGAAAATAGTTATTTTTATTTGCGCTAATGGGCTTTTATCTTAGTTTAGTTGATAGTGAGTATCTTTAACGGCGGTTTTAAACATTCACAGCTGCCACTTATGTAGATTTTATTTCCTAGGTGTTGATGTATTTATTATTTGTCAATTAAATGGTTTTGTTTATTTATATATCCTTTACCCCGTGTACCCGATATTTTATATTTTAGCTAACCTTAAATATTAATAACATTTTATATAATTAGAATGGCATGGCATGTTTGGCTACCTACACCTTGATAAAAGTTTGCATATAAAGTTGTGTTTAGCAAGGATTTCAAAATATTGTAAATGCACTCTTCACCTTTGTGTTTTAGGGATCCAATCATCTGAGTGGTAAGTTTATTTTAATTCTAATTACGGTACAATATATAAATAACATTTTTAATTCGAGGTCTCATGCATCGGAAAAGATTGAAATTGTAAATGTTGAAGAATTATAATATTGAGATTAAAATCCAAGAATCAAAATTTATCATTTTTATTGCTTTGTTTTTTTCTTTTGTTCTTTCTAAACTTATCTTAATATATATATATTTTTTTTGTTTCTAGAAATTGCTTTTATTAGTGTGTTTCTGTTTGAATGTATGTTGATCAGAAAGATTGTCGGAGTGCATGGAAACCACACTAGAAATTGTAGATCACTATTTGGGAGAGGAAGACGAAGACGATGATGAAGATGGTGGTGGTGATAATTTACCAGCTATTGAAATATGTGAGTCGACCGACGACGATGAGCATAAGAAACCAATAAACCGTCGCTTGCTAACACCGAACCCCGAGGACCACTCCTTGCCGGAAGAGTATGATGAGAATGGTGATATTATTAAAATGACAAACCCAGATTCGTTACCGAGGCTACTGCCCGATGTTTCAGAAACTAAGAGAGAGCACTTACTTAATCCAACGGACGGCGGGGAAGTTGCAAGTGACCTTGTTAAAGTCGTCCTTGATGAGCTGTCGCCAAACTACGCAGGTACGCAAGACAAACATGAAACGTCCTCATCAACAACATCTGGCAAAAAATCAGTCGAACATGTCGATTGTAGTTTTGTCTTTGACCGGCGCGACTCGAAACGTCTCGCGAGGAAGGAATTAGGAGAACGCGTGATGGAAGGGTTGTTTATAGAAAGCCGTCAGACGGAGGGCTCTCTTACTCCGGGGTTGAAGAAAATCTCGGCCCCCGACCACCTGCAGAGTATAGACAGCCCTGTGGCCGAACATAGTGACAACATGGACGATAGTTTTAAGAGGGCTACAGACTCGTCGGAGGAGGTTAACAAGTCGAGTGTGGAGGAGAATAACAACGAGCACAATACTGCCGTCGCAGCGTCGAGCGAAGAGTCGGCTCATCCGGACCTTAAATCCCGCGGGCCGGTGCTCATTCTGGATCCCGCCCGGCTCGACTTGAGTCTGGCCAGGTGGACTCCCCGGTTGAGAGCCGACGGTTCTGTGGATGTACCTCAAGGTTGGTTGCACCGACTTTGATTTGTATATAGTTCTCTTCGGTGGAACCTTTTTTTTTTATTGCTGTCAAGCCAAACTATTTAATTTTACTACTAAACAAAAACAAACAGGTCTAATTTAAAGTGCTATTAAACTAAGTCTGTGGATTGTGAGAGCTAAATATTGTACCTTCTGTTTACTAAAAAAAACATGGTCCCAAAGAGGTTTTCTGGTACTCAAACAACTGTGGTTCAGGTACTAACAAGTAACGACCATTTTACTTCCACCAGTTTTAATTTCTAACAATAATTGTTTTAACATTGTTTAATGATCTTATATTAAGCTTATTATCATGTAACAAATTTGTAAATATATTTTTTATAGTTGTTTTTTTTAGAAAAGAGATTACACAAATAAAATATTTTCAAAACTAACCTTACATCAATTTTTTTTTTAAATTTTGTATATAATTTATTTTATTCTTCATAGGGAAAGAAGCATCTTTTATTTTTCAATCAATAAACATTGAAAGGAGGATACCATTGAGGTGCCAGGGTGTTTACTGGGTCAAGAAAACTCACTAATTGAAAAAAAAGTCATGAAAGTCCCTGAAAAATCACAAATTTTCAATACTTTGGTCTTAAAGTCATGAAAATATTTTTGTTTGAATTTCCTACACATTGTACATTGTAACAAAGCGAACACACATGTAGTCACCCGCTACCCATGGTGCCATGTGCTAGCCACAAGTTGCGTGATTGTTTTTACCACAATACCAAGGACAAGGTTAACGTCCGCCATCTAGTTAAAGTTTAATGTTCCGTGTGAGTGCATTATGCCTATATATGCATTACATAATGTTAGAGCATTTACCAAAGGAATTTTGTGTTCAAAAAAAGTCACCAGAAAGTCACTAATTTTTATTTCTCTAACTCAGTAGACACCCTCAAGAAACAATCACCAGAAAAATGAAGGTTCTAACTTTCATACTGAAAACAAAACACATGACATTGATTTTCAAAGGTTCGACACACTATCTCTGTTGGTTGCATGTTTGTCTACTGAGCTAAAGGTCCCAGGTTCAATTCCCGACATACCCTAGTCAAAAAATTTATTTTTCCTTTCACAGTGATAAATTAACGGCCAGGGGCTGGATGCTGTGCCTGTTATAGGTTTAAAATAGTTTACATGTCATGTGCTGGTATAACCAGTTGGTTCAGAACACGCATGTCACCGTCTCCAGCCTGTGGTCAGTTTATTATTCAAGCCATATATTCTCCACTACCGGCTTGCTAGGCCTGTCATAGCCTCATGTACCTTATGATATAACTTAAGACTAGGACAGGCACAACATCCAGTCCTCAGCCGTTAATTTATCACTGTGAAAGGGTAACCCACATTTAACCAATGAATTTTTTGGTCATGCCGGGAATCAAACCCGGGACCCATAGCTCAGTAGACAGACACGTTACCGATTGAGCTAAGGTGTCGGCTCTGTTAGATTAAATACCTCGTATGAATGAAAAAAAGTAATTTTCCACGCAGAAGATGGTACAGTGTTCTATCGTATGTCCTTATGTTCTGTTTCAATGTTTATTGAATCCAACCATTAGGTACCATTTTTAAATATGGTTCATACTGTCTTGTGACTGGTTCTTAAATTTTCCAAACTCAAATCAACATAACCTGTCTCGTTACTAGGGGTGTGCGAGGTAAACTTTTTAAATTCGAAAGAAAATTAGAATCGAATAAATAAAATATTCTTTTAACCCAAATCAAAGTTTGAATATTAAAAAATAAATTTTTATGCTTGAAAAAAAAAAGATTGTGGTTATTAATAAAACTATGCACTACCATAATTTAGAATTTTTTTTACTGTACAATAGTTTGCAATATTTCATTCAAAGCTGATAATTAAATTATAATCACAATGTGGTAATTTATTCATCTCGGATTTTTTCAGTATATTAATTTTTAATGTACACGCACACCATTTGCCCTACAATCTCACCCAGCACCGATTACATTATGATCTTATTGTACGAGTTACACCATACTGTAACTGGTTATTTAAAATTGAAGAAATGAACCCTATATAACCAAGTATCAAAAGTGAAGTTTGGGGGGATACACGATCGTAATCACGTAAATCAACCGTATCTGAATCGCATTCGTAAAGATTGAAAAAATGACACCTGGACACGAGAATCAGAACCAGGAGTTTTGGCTAAGTATGCCGATGCTCTAACCACTGAGCTATCCAAGGTCATTCTTCACTCATAATTTGAGGCAGAGTCTGTGATGGACATGTGGGATATCACCGGTTACTAAAAGCCATCATTGATAGCACAGCCATCGGTGACTCGGTTGTGGCTCTGTGCTGCCAACAAAACAAGTGACTCAAGAGGGAAGAAAGCAACGTTATACTCTATACACAATTAATAAGGCAGGAAGGTGACCCGGTGGTCTAGGGGTAAGGTGTCAGACTTCTATGCTGGGGTCCGGGGTTCAATCCTAAGTCCCGGCACAGATTTATCTGATTACCAAACCCTTCCTTCACCTCTTGACAAGACATCTTGTGAATGTGGGGAATGCCAGGCCTCCTCGGATCCCACGTTAAACTGTAGGTCCTCCATTTCATCTCACAATCACCCTACCATTACACATTAGCGTAAGTGCGTATAACCCTTAACAATAAGGCGGGATTGGTACCTTTCAGGGTAAATGTTGTGTGCAAACAAGCTCCGAGTGGAAACAATCTAACATAAATGCAGTATTTTACCCACAATTTTTTATTAACGAAGCTAAATATTTGTCAAAGTAGGATTTTTTATTTTATTTTTAGAATCGAAGTCGAAACTTTGCACACCCCTAGTTATTGCAACACGACACTGTAACACTATTTAACAGCTATTGTGAATATGCCATAAACTAACATTTCACTCGCTTATATTTGTTATACTTTGAAAAAAAAAACTTTAAATAACAGTAAATACATTAATAATAAATGGTCCAACACAACTGTATATAATTGTAAATATATTCTATTATGGTTTGAAACAACATTTTACAAAAAAAAATTGTCAACACCAAACTATTCTTTGAATTAAATTTTTTTCTTGAAGAAAAAAGAAGTGTTACTTATCATGTAAAACACTCCATAGATATCCACTTTGAAATAAAATTTCACCTGCTTCGGTGTCTGAATGGTCTAAGGTGCTGCTCTCTCTTGGTAAACTAGACTGCTGACGATGAGGGGGAGATCGAGGTTCGAATCATGGTTGAGTGTATTGAGGGTGGTTTTTCCTTAATGGTTTTCCACTCACTCGCAAACGCAAATGCGGGTATATTACCTATACAATACTTCCATCCTCATCCCTACCCCATTAGAGTAATTATCATATATACGTGTGTAGAACCTAAACAAGTAGAAAGAGGCGGTGATAAAAAAAAAACATAAAAATATATCTATATGTAACAAGTACCATCACACAGACATGTGATCTTAGCTGTTGAAAGATTTCAACACTCCAGTCACCCGCCTCGGTGGCGTAGTTGGCTACCGCGCTAGTCGTGTTGAGCTCGACTGCTGAGGACGGGGAGATCAAGGTTCGATTCTCGGTTGGGTGAACTAGGGGTGGTTTTTCCTAAATGGTTTTCCACTTTCCCTCCATGCAAATGCGGGTTCACTTCCTCTAATTCAACCTTCCCAATTCCTAATCCATTAGCGTAATTAGTATTTAAAGCGTATAACTCGAACGGGTAGTAAGACGCAGTGCTAAATAATATTAATAACACTCCAGTTGGAGGTGGAGGGGAAGCATTATTACGGAGTAGTCGTAAGGATGGAGGCTCACATCACATAAGCTATCGATTGTTTCAGATTTAAGGTTTAGACGGTGACATCTTTATTTTTAGTGGCATGTCAGTGGTACCAAATACTAGTGATAAGGATTAAAAAAATCATGGTATTTATTTACCAAACAATTAATTTTGCTAGTTGTTTTTATTTTGTGTTTTTACAGGAAGATAACTTTAGGGATATTAATGACTGATTTGTAATTTTAAACGTTCGTTGCTACACGGTACCCTACCAGCCAGAATTTGAACCAGCAACCTCTAAAAATGAAAACGAATGTATGTTAACCAACCTTCACTATTGGTGAAAGGTGCTTCCTAAACCACCGCATGTGTTTGCCCGCACGGTTACCTTGTTTTTCTATCGCTTGTTTGACTGCATGTTGGATTAACGCTGTTACTAACAAGATCTTCTTCAAAATCTAAGGCGATCAAGTTTTTGATTCATAATACTTTAATTTTTGTAGACAGACATTTCCAGAGAGTGACATGAATGGAGGAGGTAACATTTATTTGGGAGTTTGTGTGGTTTGTACAGTAGCCCCACGGCTTCTTTGGTGCTGACTGACAGTTTTGAAAAGTTACCAGACCAAATTATGTATCCCAACGCCGAACTAAATGATCTGCAACAACATGTGTTTAGCAGCTGTCACTTCTGACAGTCAAAATTTAGGTATATACCTAAATGTTGATTGTCAGAAGTCAGCTGTGAGCTGTCAGTCAGCACCAAAGAAGCCATGGGGCTACTGTAGATACCTAAATGTTGACTGTCAGAAGTCAGCTGTAAGCTGTCAGTCAGCACCAAAGAAGTCATGGGGCTACTGTATATACCTAAATGTTGACTGTGAGAAGTCAGCTGTGAGCTGTCAGTCAGCACCAAAGAAGCCATAGGGCTACTGTATATACCTAAATGTTGACTGTCAGAAGTCAGCTGTAAGCTGTCAGTCAGCACCAAAGAAGTTATGGGGCTACTGTATATACCTAAATGTTGACTGTGAGAAGTCAGCTGTGAGCTGTCAGTCAGCACCAAAGAAGTTATGGGGCTACTGTATATCACCAATTTTGGTAGGAAAAACTTTTTCTGATGGTTATAAAAGTTATTAGATCTACTTACTCATATTGATATGTCAGGTCATACAATCTGCAGGTTTAACTTTCGATATATATTAATAATAAGATAGCATTAATGATATCTTAGCAAATTTTGAAAAAATGTATACTTGGACGTGGGAATCGAACCCCGGACATTTGGTTAATGCTCTACCGTTGAGCTATCCTGGAGTCGAACAGTTTTTCCGGATTATTCTTCACATGTAGTTTAAGGAAGAGTATGTGATGGACGCGTGGAGATTTACGAAGACAACACTCGATGAGCCGCTTTGGTGGCCGCGTGGTGTAAGACGCTACTCTCGCAGTAGACTAGACTGCCGACGACGGGGAGATCACAGTCATTTATCCTTAAGGTGGTTTTCACTCTCCTTCTACACAAGATGCTGGTACAATTCATCTAAATGTGACCTTCCTCAGACCTACCACATTAGGTTAAGTAGTTCATTTGCGTATAACTCGGATAGATAGTCAAGGGAGGTCGACCTCGGTGGTCTTGGGGTAAAGCGCTCTTCTCAAGAGCCGACATTTTGTGGATTCAAACCCAGCCTGGGTCGACAGATTTTTCTTGACCAATAAAAATCCGTAGCACAACTTCCTTTGGAGTAGAATTAAAGCCATCGGCCCCTTTTTGATTATGGAAGGTAAAATAACCTTGGAAAATATGTGAAAATATCTTTCCCGGCAAAATTGGTAGATCCTTTTGCGCTCGCTCATAGAAATTATTGTTTACCGATATAATCAGTCGGTTCAGAAAGTGCACATTAAATACCTCAAATAAATGAAATAGTTAATTTAGACGTGGGGGACAAGAAAAAAAAAGTCTTTTAAAATCAATTTATTTGACCCTTCGAAAACATTAATCTTTCTACATTTTATTTTTTTCCGTGTGTCTTACTATCCCTTCGCTATAAATGCCTACATTAAGGAGGCTTAATAGATTAGGATGAGGAAAGTGTAGTGTTGGAGTAAATATACCAACAGGGAAAACTACAGGATTAAGTACCTTCAGTACATCCGACCAGGATTTGGCTCGGATCTCCTCGTCATTGGTGATGTATTAGACCATACGACCAACAAGGCGTATTCGTCAGATAATTAAACTTACAACTCGCTCCGGTAGCCGCATGGTCTAAGGCACTACTCTTGCGATATACTAGACTTTCGAAGACCGGGATATATGGGGTTTGTATCTTGTCGGGTGTAATAATTTTTTTTTTAATAAATGGTTTTTCACTTTCCCTCTACACAAATTTAGGAACACTTCCTCTAAATTTAAGCTTCCTAATCCCCAACTCATCAGTGTAATTAGTACATAGGTGTATAACCCAATTGGGTAGTAAAACTCGGTGCTAAAAAAACATTTAAAAAAAAGAACTTTCAGTGAAGTGTACAAACATAAAAACAGTGTTTATTGAATCATCAGTTTTTCTTATGTTGTAAGTGAACCTCCAACCAACATCACTTCATTGTTGTCAATTTCCCTAATTTTCTTCTGTACAACAAATACCCGCCTCGGTGGCGTAGTTGGCTAACGCGTTTGTTGTGTTGAGCTCGACTGCTGAAGACGGGGAGATCGAGGTTCGAATCTCGGTTGGGTGAACTGAGGGTGGTTTTTCCTAAATGGTTTTCCACTCTCCCTCCACGCAAACGCGGGTTCACTTCCTCTAATTCAACCTTCCCAATCCCTAATCCATTAGCGTAATTAGTACTTAAAGCGTATAACCCGAACGGGTAGTAAGACGCAGTGCTAAATATTATTATTATTATTATTATTATTATTATTATTACTATTGTACAACAAATCTTTTCTTTTTAAGCTATGAACTCACAAAGTCAAAGTCAAACAAATCAACTTTCGATGATGGTAGTATTAATTTTTTCTATGTGTATATCCATTACAACTAGACTCCAGCGGGTGGAGTCCTAACCGCTAATGACCCGCGTGACCTATTACAGAACGTCCAAGCCCCGTGACTTCCTCCCAGCGGTGCGGGCGTCGCAAGATCCAGGTCTCGGACGACATCTACACGGCTCAGGAGGAGGATAACTTGTCCTCCGTGTCCGGGGCGGAGTCCCCCTTGTCCGATATGGACCTGGTGGACGATCCCGACCTTGACGATCTGCTGTCCCACGAGCTGGACAGCCCCGACGACATGGAAGACTCAATACTAGAGCGTCTAGGGGACGCCCCTCCTCCCATCCCGGAGTTGAGCGCCGCGGAGGAGATGGCGGAGGCCCGCAGCTGGAGGAACTGTGTGGTCGCAGGGCAGGAGCGTCACATAGACATGAAGGTCATCGAGCCGTACAAGAGGGTCAGTTACCCTCTGCACTTCACTATCCTCTCTCTACACTTCACCGCATTAGTAATACCCGCTTTGGTGGTCGCATGGTCTAACGCGATACTCTTGCACTAGACTAGACTGCCGATGATGGGGAGATCGAGGTTCGGATCTTGGTCGGATGTACTGCTGATTTTTTCCAAAAATTGTTTTCCACACTCCATTCATGAAAATGCGGGTACACTTCCTTTAGATATAACCTTCCTAATACCTTAAACCATTAGCGTAATTATTATTACATAAGCGCACAGCCTAAATGGGTAGTAAGACACGGCGCTAAGTTTTTTTTTAAACATATAAATACAATTGTAATTTTTTTTCCCCTACCGTTGTAGCAATATGAGTTTCCAGTTGTCATTTAAGGCTGAGCCTACTCATAAATGCACGGTTCTAAACAAAAAATGTATTAAAAAAAATTTCAATAATTCAACATTGTTGTTTTTTATTTATTTTAGTAACATATCAAAGCATCTTTCCTAATTATTATGGAATTTTCAAACCATGCTAAAAATATTTATTGAAATATTTTCGTTAAAATGTTTTCATTTCAATGCATTTTAAATGGGAAAACAAAAATTATTAATCAATCTATTTTCTTTGTAAAATTAAGCTAGAGTGTTTGTTTATGACACATCATCTAATGAATAATTTATTCTTCTTTTTAAATATATTTATAAATTTAGATTTCACTCATCACGACGATATTGAGCTCTCAATTTCAAAGGACTGTATTTTTCCACAAAACTTTGATTTCAATTTTTCCCTTTTTAAAGTCTAAACATTCATACACATAAAGAAAATATTGTAATCGTGAACATTTTCGGCCTCTAGAATTCCTCGATCGGCTTTTGGCTTATTTCGGACGTGTCAGACAGAAGCGTCTGGCTGGCTGGGATGGAGAGGCTAATTTTTCTGCTCAAGAGTATTATTTTATCTCAACACTTTTCCCCCCCGCAGCTAGTCCAACTTGAGTCGCCTGCACATTTTACAGTCTGGTGGGCACTACACTTCTTATCTCTATCAGTTCTAGCAAAAGTTTGCTCGCAGCCTTGACTGATTACCGGTCAGCCAGCCTCACAGTTTTTTTAAACAAACCAGTAATGCTGCCAATCTGATGGCTGGAATTCACCAGTTAGTATAACGTTAGCAACACCATCTATTTTGAGAGCTGAAAGCTCAATACACCACCAAAGAGGGTAGGCAAACCCTTAACAGGCTTCGTATGAACATCAGGCTGTATATGTCTGGGCTATCAGTGTTTGGTACCTCCTGATAACGGGGAAATAAGAACCCGCATGTATCTGCTAGTGACGTATACCCTCTTGGCTATTATGTCTGGGATTGTCGTCGTGCTGTCTCCAGGTGCTGTCCCACGGAGGATACCTCTCGGCCGGCTCGCACAACGCTATCATAGTGTTTAGCGCTTGCTATCTACCAGACAGGAGCAGAGTAGACTACGATTATGTCATGGACAATCTCTTCCTGTAAGTACTTCGTACCTCCACTGCTGTATGTTGCCTGACGACGTAACGATGTTGATGTATTCACCCTCTTAAATTATGAATTTACCATTTTTTATTTAAATTAGTTTTCAGAGTTCCCTTATTTTCCTACTATTTTAATTATTATCATCACCATCAATATGAGGGATGAGTAAGGTTGAATTAAGAGGAAGTGTATCCACATTTGTGCGGAGACAGAGTAAAAAATCCTTTATAAAAACTGCCCTCGGCACACTCGACCAAGATTTGAACCTTGATCTTCTTGTCTTAGATATTTTGACCACCAAAGCAGTTAATATTAAAACCCGCCTCAGTGGCATAGTCTGCTAACGCGCTAGATTTGTGTTGAGCTAGATTGCTGAGGACGGGGAGATCGAGGTACGCATCTCGCTCAGGTGAACTGTTTTTTTTTTTTCTTTTTCTCAAATGATTTTCCACTCTCTCTCCATGCAAATTTGGGTTTAATTCCTCTAAATTCAACCTTCCCAATTCTTAATACATTAGCGTAATTAGTACTTAAGCGTATAACCTGAATTGATAATTAGATTAAAATAATATAAAAGTTAATATTGAATTAAAACTTATAATGTAATGCGTGGAAAGATGTTATACAGATGTGTAAGAGACCTGCCATAGAGAAGAGAAGTGGCCTTGAAGTGTAAGCAGGTGTTATCTCTATTAGAGTGTATATAGGCTCTTCTCACATCCTTCTCGTCCTCCCTCATTGACTTCTTCCCATACATTTTAGCGCCAACACTCTTTTCGACCATCTCTCACTCCCCATCCTAAGTATCGACAGCAAACGCTTGTAAATTATGGGCGCTACTTGTGTGAAGATTGCAGCTGTGTTTGTCCCCAGGTATGTACTAACGACTCTAGACGAGTTGATAACCGACGATTACGTTCTGGTGTACCTCCACGGCGCCACTTCCCGAGGGTGCATGCCCACCTTCTCCTGGCTGAAGCGCTGCTACCAGATGATCGACCGTCGCCTGCGCAAGAATCTCAAGGGTCTGTACCTGGTGCACCCCACCTTTTGGCTCAAGACTATTGTGGTGATGACTCGGCCCTTCATCTCGAGCAAGTTCAGCCGCAAGTTGTCCTTCGTGGAGACCCTCGGCGAGCTCGGGGAGATCCTGCCTCTAGAGCAGGCCAGCATCCCGGACCGAGTCAAACAGTGAGTAGTTGAGTTTCGTTTCATGTCACAGCTACTGTGCTTTGTATTGTATTAACCTTCTTCATTCCCCCTCTGATCCTTCTACCTTTTTTACTGCTCTTTCTGTCTCTCCTTTCTGCTCCTTCTGTTTTTCCTTTATGCTCGTTCTGGCCCTCCTTTCTGCTCCTTTTGTTTTTCCTTTATGTTTCTGTCTCTCCTATCTGCTCCTTCTGTTTGTCCTTTATGCTTCTTCTGTCTCTCCTTTCTGCTCCTTCTGTTTGTCCTTTATGCCTCTTCTGTCTCTCCTTTCTTCTACTTTGGTCTCTCCTTTCTTCTACTTTGGTCTCTCCTTTCTCCCTTTTCCTCTCCTTCTGCCTTTATTTTCCACTCTTGATCCTTTCTGTTCTTCTTCACAACTGTAGAGAACAACCAGTAACACCATTGTTTGGTATATTCTGAGTTTTACATTCCTTGACAGCAGGCGAGAGGTTAACAACTTACTGTCCGGGTAATAGCAGGCATTTACCGACTATCCTATTCCTAATTTTCCGTCTAATATCGTCTTCAGCAGAATAGACTTAGTTTAACCTAAGTATACGTTGTTGTGTATTATTGACCCATGTTGTACTTCTCTGCAATGCTGCAAGGTACGACAAGATTAAGCTCAGTCTGGAGGTCAACTAGCAGGTATGTAACGCTCTGTTGTTCAACTCTGTGGTGCGGTTCCTTTTGCTGGGACCCCCCTTGAGCTATAGACCACCCGCATGCTCGGACACATCCCACAGCATGCTACATCTGTATAGAGAGTTTTCTGTTTTTCACTTGCAATGGGCACTGGTTGTATCATTTCTTAGCATATCGACATTCATGGTTTTGATTTTTCAAAACTTTTTTCTTACATTTCAATTCCAGATGGAGTTTCTTTTGATACCTTTTTCTTTTTTTTTTCACTCAATCTGCATCATACTTCCTATAAACTCAACCTTACTCATCTGTTGACAAGTGTAATTAGTACACATGCATGCGTGTAACCCAGCGGGACTTGGTGAGAGAGATAAAAAAATCAAACTATCCAAGACATTTAAATTTGCGATGTCCGACAAAACCGCGTCAAAAGCTGACAAAATAAATAACCACACCAATAATATGTTTGTCATGTAAATAACCTGACTTGTCCTGCCGTGTGTCCCCAGGTTGGATGCACAGATAGAAGGTCAGCGAAAGACCGATACCAGAGCAGAACCAGGTAGGAGCTAGCACTGCAGCCAACACGACATGGAGTCATTTTAGCTTTATCTTGAAGATAATGTCACCACACTTGTACAAAAAAAATGCAAAAGTTTATGTGTTTACAAGCTGGGCGGAATTTACTGTTCAAAGTTTGTTTAGCTACGGGGATATGCAGATTTAGCTTTTATTATTAGTTATTATACATTTTAAAATTTGTTTTAAGTATTACTTATTTATATCTTCGTGTTCAAGAGCTTAACCCGGTCAGAAGCGCATCTCACTGGTATAAAGGCCTCATAGGTCCGAGAATGTACCACAGCCAAATTTGGTTTTATTCTTTCCACCAAATATTAAATCAAAACATTAATACCTTGAACAGTCCATTTTTCTCAACAAGCACCTTATCTGAAATCTAATTTCATGTATTCATAAGTCAAGTCATGTGATCTGCAGCTGTCACTTTATTTGTGCCTTAAATGGCAACTATAAACGAATTCATCAGGAAGAGTGTAAAAGAAGAGATGCAATCCTGGGCTCGGTTTTTTTTATCTCCTCTCACCCTTTTCAAGATGCACACCATATGTTGCTTGTATAGAAGCAAACACCCAGGATGAGTGTCATACTTGTCATGCGTCATGAAACGCCTGTATTAAAGGGCGCTAATATGCAGTTTTCTGACTGTCAGAAGCATATTTTATATCCTACTTTATTAGCATATAAAATATGCTTCTGACAGTCAGACAGTTTGTTGCCCTGCAGTTTCGCCAACATGGCGACATAAAATCTGACGCATGTATAAAATACCCCATTGAATATAATGTATCTTGGATTGTCTTATGTACTTTTTGACGTGACGTTCTCTAGGTTACAGCGACACACTTTTCAGATTTTGACGGCATAAATGACGCACGTCAGAATATAATAGCATTCATTGTCTCGTGTATATTTGGAGAACGCGTGTCACAAACTGCCCATATAAAAGGGTCCTTAATACTAACATACAATCTAATAGATTTTTCCCACACAAAATATGGAAGTGGTGCTTAGAGATGTTTACATGGTTAAATCTACTAAGCATTAAATTAAACCTAACTATATTAATAAATGAGGATTAACCTCGAGCAGCTCACTAACACAAATAAACAAAATAACTATTGATTCTTCCTTAAAATAATATTTCTTGATGGCACAAAGGTTTATTTCCTTATAGTTCAGGAATTGTTTGTGTTCCTGTGTCGTTATCTGGGTGTCATCCATAAACCACGAAACACCTTTTTTTTTATCCCTTCCTCCTCCCAGGTAACACCAAGTGGACATTGTTTTATAAAACTTTTCTTATCAAGGGTGAACATCATTATTTGAACACCATACATGTTGGAGCGTTATAAGTATGCTATTTAACAGTGAAAAACATAATATATTATTGTTTCAACATTATAATTGAAGTGTGATAATGTGTGCTACATAAGACAGTGATGTACCCCCTTCATGTAACAGCATGTAGTCATTAGAGCTGCCCCTTCCTTCATGTGGGTGGCGTTGCTTGTTCAACGCATGTTCAAACAATACCTTTCACTCCAGTGTTTTTCCCAAATTATGGGGTTATGGAAAATATCATATAGTCTTAAAGAACCATAAACTAATTTTAGATCGGAGTAAGTCCGCTGAACAAATCAATGCAGATTTTGACGAGACGTCGTTGACTTTTATAATCCCCCCCCCCCACCCCCCGCTGTCACGACTTTGTTTAGCTTATAACTGGAATTTTACCTTACAAGATAACTGGTATTTTAATATGAAGCTCTTTGAGCCGCGCGTTTTGAAAGAAGTATGTGACTGTAAAAAGTTTTAGAAACATTATAATTTATTTGATAGCGATATGTCGACTCGCAATACGAGTGTTTTGATATGTACCGAATTAAGATTACCATTTGGAAAGTATATATATCAACAAAGCCAGCTTGTAAACATATGTCCGGCATTACTTCCTTGTCCGTGCGGCGAATAATATTACATTTAATGACTCTCGAGTA
The DNA here is from genome assembly GCA_902151425.1 of Timema shepardi. NCBI lineage: Eukaryota > Metazoa > Arthropoda > Insecta > Phasmatodea > Timematidae > Timema > Timema shepardi. The sequence goes on along the minus strand of CABFVX010001399.1, from coordinate 116,060 downwards.
AACCTGCACAGTCCATTTACCACGGCAACGCTTCTACATATATACTCTTAAACACACATGGCCGTCTTAAAACACGTTTTAGGGCAAACAGGCAATCGTAAAAACATTATCCGTCAGTAGTTGTTGCAGCAAAAAGCTATTTTATTTATTTATTAAAAAAAGGTGCTAAACAGGAGAATTAAATAAAAATGATAGAAGATTAGTAGGGATTCTTTCATACTTTCAATCATACTCTATTAAAATATCTTTTTTAAAAAAAAGGGATAATCAATAAGCACTTTATAAAAGTTTTAATATTTATGTATTTATTTAATTTTGTTGGGTTTAAATACATTTTAAACTGCAAGCAGAAATATTATAGATTCAAAATGTTGTGTTAATTATTTAATTGCATTCTTTTATATTTGGAAGATGGTACATGAGTGGATAGAAGCATATAAAAGGGACGAACAAAATATGGCTTTTACAATGAAAAGAACAACACGGTACACGTTTTACACTGTTGCCACTAGACAAAGAGGTAATGAAACAGTCGCCTCTTGAAGAAAATAGATCGTTACTGCCCGATCCTTTGATGTTCTTTACTATATACATTCTTTATTATTTTTGTTTGATCGTTCTTTACCAATTCTTTTTATCGGTACTCATCAGGAGGAAATGAGATATTTATTAAGAATGACGGACACTTAGACGGGAACATTTAAAAGTACTAACATGAAAGACAAACACAAGAAATGAAACCTTCTTCCAAATATAATACAATTACCTCAAAGTAAAAAAGAGGTTTTTCTTATCGAGATATATTATAAAGTAATTAATGTGATGTAAATGACACGGAAAGAAACCGATCTGAAAGCATAGTCGGAGGGTAACTTTTTCAAATGTATAGCCGCCATTTTATTTTTGTCTTGTGTATTTTGTGTTTATCTTTATCAATATAAAAAAAAAGAATATTCCTTAAGATTTAAAAAATAATACATAAGTCATTAGACAATTATTTATTTATATAATCAAATTGTATTTGATAAAAAGTTAAAACTTACTTTCCTATTTGCTGTGCAAAACTTATAAAATGTGTTTCTTTACGGAGAAAAAAAAAGTTTAATAAATCGGCTTACAAACCGCGTAAAATAAGATTAATCGTGTGCAGAGCTAGCCAACAATTCTCCACTGTTGGTTAATATAGGTAGAATATATTCCTCAATAATTGAGGTTTGATTAAAAAAAACTGCCTTTTACCAGCTTTATAATACGTTAGATTACACATTAGAGGACAATATTTTATTTCGAATTGAAATTTTAGCATAGAGGAATCTAATGAAGTGTTAAAACTTAGAACACGTTGTTTTGGAACCCAACCATATAAATTAAATACTTAACAAGTTTATAACCTCTCTCAAATATATATGTATATATTTTTATAAACTATAAAACTACAAAATTAACTTTATTAAAAAAAAAATCATTTTCCAAGAGTTGTTAGTTATGTGGGATTTTTGTTGTTGTTGCTAAAACTAAAATCTAGAACAGACCCCTCCACAAATTATTCATCACCGAAAGGTTTAAAAGGGGAGAAACCCCAATTTCTCACAAATCATATATTTTTCATTCACGTCGGTGATTGAACCGGGACCTTTAGCAGAGTAGGCAAACATGCAACCGATTAAAGCTAAGGTTTTGGACTTCTCTGTCTTTATTTTGTGAAGAAAACTTAGTTTAGAAATAGTTATTTTTACTTATCACTATCAAAAAATTATGAATAATTTCCTCTGCGCTGTTAATATTAATCAATATTTTCTCCTCTTTATAATAAAGTTCATAGATCATATGGCGTGGAGCCATACTAATTCTATTTATAAAAAAACATGAATATAAAATTTTATTGACAAAATTTATTCACAACCAATCTAAAAGATTGTCCTTGGACATAAAAATAAAATGTCGGAAAACAAATTGACAACTTAAATAATCGTGCATGCCCCCCCCATCTTCTAGATTCATGGTAGCGATATTTTGTGAAGTGTTGGATGAGAGTGTTAAAATATTTTTTATACTTGGTAGTTTGCACAATCTTAAATGAATAACTAAATCAAATATCTTTAATAGCGATCGATATGAAATGAAAAGTAAAGCAGTAATAAACAATATTAATTTTTGTACAGCATAGGATAAGTGTAATATTAACTATTATTATTAGCACCGCGTCTTACTACCCGTTCAGGTTATACGCACTTACGCTAATGTGTAATGGTAGGGCGATTGTCGGATGAAATGGAGGACCTACAGTTTAACGTGGGATCCGAACCCTGGCATTCCCCACATTCACAAGATGTCTTGTCAGAGGTGAAGGAAGGGTAGCATTAAATTTAATTTATTAATAAATGATTTGATGAAACAAAACGATTTTATTTTAATTTTTGTTTTAAAAAAAATGGTACCTGGATATTGGACTACATCTCGCAACTCACATACTATACTTGTGAGCTGTCCGAGAGTCGTGGAACTTGGGAAAGGCAAGTTTTAGTAAAGCTGTCGCTCTTACCTACTCTTTGGCACTAAGAACTCGAAAGTTCATTGCCGCACTTACAAAAGTACGCCATCTATCCCTATCTTTAACTAACTCTATCCAGTCCACCTCATTACACCGTATCTAAAAAATAAAAAAATGTTAAATTTTTCCAACTCCTACAGGATTATCGTTTTGTGTTAATTTTTTAACTCAATTGAATTTCATCTTCCAAATTATAACCTTAATATATTTTGTAACCTAATCTAACTACCCTGTTCGAGTTATATGATAGTGTTTAAGGGACGAGGAAGGTTGAATTTAAAGGTAGTGTACCCATATTTGCATGGAGGAAGAGTGGAAAACCGTTTAGAAAAAAAAACATACTCGGTACACCCAATCGAAATTCCCCATCATCAACAGTCCCAGTCTATTGTGAGAGTGATGCCTTAGGCCATTCAACCACCAACGCTGGTTTAACCTCGATAGGACTCTAATAGGTTACTAGAGAGCTGCTATTTAGGCACCATCTTAACAAGAAAATTTAAATGATTACCTACAATAAGACCCTGTTAATACCAAGAACCCGCCTCAATGGCGTAGTTAGCTAACACGCTTGTCGTGTTGAGCTCGACCGCTGAGGACGGGGAGATCGAGGTTCGAATCTCGGTCGGGTGAACTGGGGG
>CABFVX010001399.1:87421-109625 GCA_902151425.1 Timema shepardi | reverse complement strand
TTTTTTTTTTTTTTTTTTCACTATTGTACATTACAAATTTTGGCCGATTCAAAATCAAAATTTTAAGTTTATTTTTTGAGTAATTTTTTAGTCAGTGTAATAACACCTTGATCTCTAATTTTTATTTGTGATTTGTGATGTAAGCCTATATTTTATTATATTTTCACTGTGCTTTAAATTATAATTTTAACTAAGCAAAGTACTTTTTTTTTAAAAGAAGTATTAACTGATATTTATCTGGTACTCTTTTTTTCAAAACTATTTTATTTTAAATCTATGTTTTATATTGTACTAAGCTGTAATTAAAATAAAGAGATAACATGAATTGGTTTTTCTTTCTTTCAAGTTTTAATCAAGGATGGACGGGAATGGGAGATTATAAAAACTACACTTTAGAATAATTTTAGATGTAAATATATTTATTGATTTTTAAACTAATACAAGGTATAAAAAGCTTTAATATTTAAATTAATATATAAATAATAAAATACTATGATAAAATGAACTAGATCCTAAAGGCTTGGAAATGTGTAATAATATAGTGTATAAACACTACAGTGATGTAAAGTAAGTGTTAGTGAAGGAAGCCAACCCGAAAGGATAGTTAGAGGTTATGACTAGGTAGGGACAAACCTACTTCTCTCTTCTTAAACTATTACACTTCTACCTCTTGTGAATGTGAGGAATGCCAGGTCTCCACCGTGGTTCGGATTCCACGTTAAACTGTAGGTCCTCCATTTCATCTCACAATCACCCTACCATTACACATTAGCGTAAGTGCGTATAACCCGAATGGGTAGTAAGACGCGGTGCTAATAATAATAATAATAATAATATTACACTTCTCCAGTCACACAATTTTCGGAAATATTCCTTTATCAATAAATGAGGAGACACAATGAAAAAAAACAAAGAAAAATATGCTGTGGTACTACATGCTTCGGAAAGTAAAAATAAGATGAATATGTGAAAATCGATGCAAAACCCCCTTCAAACCAATTGTTGGACGGACACCCAACCTAGAATAATTTGATGAAATAGCAACTAAACGTAATCAAAACGACCAAACCTCACGAGATGATAATTTTGTCAAATTTAATCAACGTACCTCTTCATGAGGACACTTAAGATATGTGGTAAACAAATACAGCCCCATCACCATCATCACCACTGCAGTTTCCTGCCCCTGGCAGGGTGTGTCTCGAACATCTACTTCTGTCCTCCCATCACCTCTCTTCCTCCACATCTGCCCAATCCACTTGTCTCCTCTCTGCACCTCCCTTTATCCACTTGTCTCCTCTCTGCACCTCCCTTTATCCACTTGTCTCCTCTCTACACCTCCCTTTATCCACTTGTCTCCTCTCTGCACCTCCCTTTATCCACTTGTCTCCTCTCTGCACCTCCCTTTATCCACTTGTCTCCTCTCTGCACCTCCCTTTATCCACTTGTCTCCTCTCTGCACCTCCCTTTATCCACTTGTCTCCTCTCTGCACCTCCCTTTATCCACTTGTCTCCTCTCTGCACCTCCCTTTATCCACTTGTCTCCTCTCTGCACCTCCCTTTATCCACTTGTCTCCTCTCTGCACCTCCCTTTATCCACTTGTCTCCTCTCTGCACCTCCCTTTATCCACTTGTCTCCTCTCTGCACCTCCCTTTATCCACTTGTCTCCTCTCTGCACCTCCCTTTATCCACTTGTCTCCTCTCTGCACCTCCCTTTATCCACTTGTCTCCTCTCTGCACCTCCCTTTATCCACTTGTCTCCTCTCTGCACCTCCCTTTATCCACTTGTCTCCTCTCTGCACCTCCCTTTATCCACTTGTCTCCTCTCTGCACCTCCCTTTATCCACTTGTCTCCTCTCTGCACCTCCCTTTATCCACTTGTCTCCTCTCTGCACCTCCCTTTATCCACTTGTCTCCTCTCTGCACCTCCCTTTATCCACTTGTCTCCTCTCTGCACCTCCCTTTATCCACTTGTCTCCTCTCTGCACCTCCCTTTATCCACTTGTCTCCTCTCTGCACCTCCCTTTATCCACTTGTCTCCTCTCTGCACCTCCCTTTATCCACTTGTCTCCTCTCCACACCTCCCTTTATCCACTTGTTTCCTCTCTACACCTCCCTTTATCCACTTGTCCCTGGCTATTCCTCTTGGTCTCCTAACCACCACCTCCATTTAGAGCATCCTCCTCATTTCCATGCCACGATTCATAAATATTTTAAGTATTAAAAAAACTTATCCCTAGAGGAAATCGTAATATTACGGATGACAAGTAATACCGACTAATTCGACAAATACTTTTTTTTTTTATAAATACCCATATGGGCTCATATTGATCACAATGAAATACAGACTTTAAGTACGTTGAGAGTATTCACCAATCCAAGAAAACCATAGGGAAACAAATAAATTAGGGGTTATCCATAAGCCACTTTACACATTTTTTAAATTCCTTTAGAGCACCCCTCACCCCACGTAACACCATGTAGACTGACCCCCTCCCCTAACCCGTGTTACGTAACTTTCCTCACCAAGAGTGAATGTCATTATTTTACTACGGAAGTTTTTGTGATACTAAAAGAGGGATTTAATACAATTTTAAAAATTCATTTTAAATCTTGAATTTAAATGATTTCAGAGTATTATTATTTATTGATAACTGGACACACACAGACAAGTATTTGGAAAGATAATTTATCAGTCTTGCAAAGTACAGTTTTGAAAATATTAATTTTCAAGAGGTAATAAATAGTACATTCGGATTATGTAAGAGTGTTTACAAAAATATATACTAGGTACTACAATGCACTCCTCACATATGCATGGCACTCCTCGGCTCAGGCGAACAATGCCACCTCAGCGCGTTCTAAATATCGATAAACAAAAACTTAAGTGCTAAACTTGGTCGTATGAACCGAATGGGTAGTAAGATGCGGCGCTAAATAAATATAAGTAGACTAGATTTTTTAATGGTAAAAACATGAACAATAATATTATTTTTCAACATTAGAATTTGAGTATTGAGATCTGGGTTATGCGTAACATTGTGATGTATCTGCCCCCTCCCTCCATCCCCCCCCCCCTCCCAAGTAACAACATGTAAATATTCGAGACCTTCCACCTCCATCCCCTCCCATAAAGTAAACTAACATGATATTTTAATTATGTGGCAGAAATGTGTGAAATAAAGATTCAACCAATTTATAATGTCCAGCAGTTTTACCCGCCTCGGTGGCGTAGTTGGCCAACGCGCTTGTCGTGTTGATCTCGACTGCCGAGGACGGGGAGATCGAGGTTCGAATCTCGGTCGGGTGAACTGGGGGTGGTTTTTCCTAAATGGTTTTCCACTCTTCCTCCACGCAAATGCGGGTTCACTTCCTCTAATTTACCCTTCCCAATTCCTAATCCAATAGAGTAATTAGTACTTAAAGCGTACAACCCGAACGGGTAGTAAGACGCGGTGATAAATAAATATAATGTCCAATACATGTTCCTGTTGTGTTGATTGTTTTTAATCACAGGTCTCTATTAAAGCTACCATCATATAAATAGTATTTAATTGTGCTCTCCATAAAATGCATGCGCCCCAAGGGGCGGAGCTCAATGAGTTGAAAGGAATCAAGTACTCAGATATATCTGAAGGAGCTACATGGCGATAGACACCTACGTTAGGTCCTCGACTATAGAGCCTCTATTGGGGCAGGCGGCTCAGTGAGTGGGTCTGGTCACACGGTTTCAGGGGAGGAACACAAGGAAATCGAAGGAATCAAATACTCAGATATATCTGGAGGAGTTACACGGCCATCAGCACCTGCGTTAGATCCTAGACTATTCACAGTTCTCTCAATATCTCTCAAGCGATTCATCTCTTTATCTGGTACACTGCCCCTTGCGTCTAACTGCCTGTCGATGTATTCTGTCTGGTGGTCGATAGATTCTCTGGACTTTCGGCCTCGGACGACTTGTTTCACAAACTGCCCACGTGCTACATGGTCACCAAAGTTCAGGTTAGTCTTTTGCATTTTCTTTCGCATATTTTTGAACCAATTATCTACTTTAAACTGGGTCAAACCCAAATCTAGGGCTATCCTCTCTCTACGGTTCTGGAAAGCATAGCAGTCTTTAACAAACTCAACCCTAAGACATCTTAACTGTCCGGCACTGATGATTTCCTTTTTTCCTGGTTTTGAAATCCTATCCTTATGTCTGCGGTTTTTGAACCAAAGCCTCACTCTCCTTTCGGACACACAAAGTCGATTGGACAAGTCTTGTATACGTGTACGAGATGGTGTTTTGTTTGTCGAAAACTCTTGGTTCAAGTATTCCACTTGTTTTTCGCTGAAGAAAAAACGTGGTGTAGCAGTTTTTTTCTTGGGCTTCATACAAATATCTGGATTGTTTCTATTGTCCAGGTTGTTATAGTTTGGGCAACTAACAATATTTATTTTACTATGATTAGAAAATCCCTCGCAGATAATCTCACACATATTGCTTACATTATAAATACCTTGGCTAGCTTCGTCATCCATCTCCCCAAGTTTAGAAACATCGCTTGTGTTTATTTTGTCATCATTATAGCTATCTTTACTATTTATTTCATAAAAAAATAAACCACTATGATTATTTATATCTTCACAATTAGAAGTATCTTTACAGCTCATTTCAGACAGTCTCGGGTCTTTGGCCGACGACTCGCCGCACACGTCCGGGTTTAGTCGTGGACTCTTTAAGAACTCCTGATTGAGACGCTCGAGCTGGTGTTTGCTAATAAGTGTTTCATCAAATTCGGCGGGTACGTTTGCACCGATCTGTTCCTTCAAATTTTTATGACGGTTGTCAAACCACCTGGCTACGTCAATCTGGGAGACACCTAATGTTTGTGCGAGCAGGCCGCACTGATGTACCGTCGGTCTAGGATCTTGCGAGAAACTGTGCTCAAGACCATTTATCTGCTCCACGGTGAGGTTCAGTTTCAGACGCCGCAGCTGTCTCTTATTGAGGTCTGTCTTCTTGCTTTTGCCCCTACTCGACGTCACAGACCCTTCCCTCCTTTTGTGAATGAACCACCACTCAACTTTGGATTCTGGTAATCGCAATCTCTCGGACAGTTTCTTAATACGAGTGGCTGGTGGGAAATGATTCTCCTCAAACTCCCATTTCAAGATAACCATCTGTTCGTCAGTGAATGTATCCGTGAACACATTCTTGGTGCCGATATTGCTCAAAGTATTATCTTCAGCTTCGATACCTTCGTTAGGCCCTTGTCTCCTACACGTAGTTTGGCTCTTGCCGAGGTATGTCCTTTGAACGGTCATTTGTTCGCATGTATATGTTTGGGGCATTGGTGACGAGGGTTCTAAACATCCCTCATAAAGCGTTTTGATTTTTTCCAGATTCTCTTCAACTGTGATGTTTATGTTTCTGAACCAGCTAGCTTCTGCTTCACCGTCACCGCTGTCCGAGTCATCTAAGCATATGATACTGTCATCATTGTCACAGCCTCTTCTCGTCACGTGACGTCCTTGCCACAGGTCACTCTGGGCACGTTCCATCTCTCCAGAGTAGTCGAGAACTCCCTTTTGCAAGGTTGTATGTTGAGAGCCTGTGAATTAAAATGAATAAGTTTACATAAATAAAACAATTATATACTAAAACAAATTTGATATTTACTAAAGTGTTTTATGTGGATATGTGGATAAACACAGACATACATGATCCAGTACATAACAAGAGATAACCTTAATCCAGTAAGTTGAGAAGCAAGACAGACACTTGCCTGTAGTCAATCTAAAAACACCAATAAAAAGAGAAAGGACATGGTCAAATATTGAAACACTATTTGAGACAAATTACAATTAAAAAAAAAATTGTTTTGCTCTTAATTATTCTATATATTATTTATGTTGTCAACATCCATTTTAACTCGCCTCGGTGGCGCAGTTGGCTAACGCGATAGTCGTGTTGAGCTCGGCTGCTGAGGACGGGGAGATCGAGGTTCGAATCTCGGTCGGGTGAACTGAACGCTATCTGGTTGTGTAACTCATCATTATGTAACCTCCTCTACTCTTCATTATCTTCAATCCTTTTAATACTAAATATTGTCCAAGTAACATAGTTTTCGAACATCCTAAATTAAAGAGAGAAAATTATTAACGAAGAATAATAGATATGTATTAAACGCTCATATCTTATAAACACAGATGTGACCTGTTTCGGTGGCTCCATGGTCTAACGATCTACTCTCGCAATATACTAGACCGCTGATGACGAGATCGGGGTTCGAATCTCGGTCAGGTATACCGAGGGTGATTCTTCTAAAATGGTTTTCCAATCTCCTTTCATGCAAATGTGGGTACACTTCATATAAATATATAACTTTCCTAATCCCTAAAACCATTAGCGTAATTAGTACATAACCTTATAACCTGAACGAGTAGTGAGACGCAGTGCTAAAACAAGTGTTGGTTTGAGTTTTACTGTGAATATACACCCAGTGTTAAGAAAGGTTGGACTTAAGAGTAAACTTAAGAATAAACTAGATTTTTCTTTTACAAAATACATGTATTTATTTAACATTAACACAATCTACAGACAGGAAATAGATGAAAAATTCACGCTATTATATAACAATACATAGGATTGCCAAGACTGCTCCCTGTGGAAGATTCGGAAAAACACAGACCATGATGAATGGCCGGTGGGCATGGACACTTTGAATTAGAGAGTTACATAACTTTGAACTTTCTCAAAAGTAAGAAGCGTTTTTTAAAAAATAAAAGGATGTTGTAAAGATTTCATTCACATTTAGTAAATTGTTTCAAAGATCATTTTTGAAAATAATAACATACAGATACATCATTGCTTTAATAAAGGTTTTCTTCTAGGTCGCTCTATTTATTTTTTGTATTGGTTGGGGGTGATGGAGCGGTGTTGAGCCCCTTAAACCTCCCTGTGTGTGTGTGTGTGTGTGTGCACCGTTGGGCACCAACTTACACACTAAATGAAAATCACACTTAAATAATATTAAAATTAAATTAAGAAAAATTACCGCAAATCAATAAAGATAGGATTTAAAAGAGTGTTGCATTCAATCTGTTAGAACAAAAATAAAATTGTATATACAATTTTATTTTCAGAAAATTTTGTCTTAAATATTCGAAGTCTAAGTTATCGAGAGTTGACTGTACTAGTGAAGTTATAAGAAGAAACCTTGTAGCTCTTTACCTTAATGGGTCAATACATGGTTCGAATGACGGATCGTTGCATTAAAGGTGATTTTCCTTTCCTCTCTCCCCACAAACACACGGGTATTCCCCTTAAACCCCGAGTGAATTGTACATTTCACAAAATAGGCAATAATATGTGCAGCGGTAAGAAAACTTCAAGTTATATCAAACTTTAGTTAATATTCAAACTGCTATACAAACATGGAGACTTACATTTGAGTTATTAAAAAAAAATATTATTTAATTATTGTTATTTTAAACAAATATTTATTTTCAAACAAATAATAAAAATGACACCTGGGCAAGGGTTTCGAACCTCGGACCTTTTGGGCTTAGTCTGCCAATGTCCCGCCACTGAGCTATCCAGGGATCGTCCCGTGCTAAGGGTCGTCCTTCACTCATATTTTAAGGCAAAGTTTGTGAAGGACGTGTGAATTTTATCGGCTACTAAGCGCTATCATTGATATCACAGACCTTGGTGACTCGGTTATGGCTTTATACTGACAATAATACTAATACACAGCACATTCCAAGTGAATCAAGATAGAATTATTATTATTATTATTATTAGCAGCACCGCGTCTTACTACCCGTTCGGATTATACGCACTTACGCTAATGTGTAATGGTAGGGTGATTGTGAGATGAAATGGAGGACCTACAGTTTAACGTGGGATCCGAACCACGGTGGAGGCCTGGCATTCCACACATTCACAAGATGTCTTGTCAGAGGTGAAGGAAGGGTTTGGTAATCAGATAAATCTGTGCCGGAACCGAGGATTGAACTCCGGCCGCCAGCATAGAAGTCTGACACCTTACCCCTAGACCGCCAGGTCATCGAATCAAGATAGAAGAAAGCACCGCTATACAATTAAGTACATTTATAAAAGGTGTAGTATCTTGGGGGATGAAAAATTATAACTACGCACATGACGCCCCCCCCCTCCTCCCCCCCCCCTCACCACACACATTTCGCCTTTCATATACTTAATTGTAGAGAAGTTGTTTTCTTCCATTTATACGTTTAGTTACCAACCAAGGCTAGCAACGACCTATTATAAAGGTAAGTTAGTAATTAATCCACATGTTAAGAAATTGTATTGAAATTTTACGTTACAATGATTGTAAAATAACTTTTGTCTCAATTTCATTTTATTGTCATCTAAACAGAGAGAACATAATTATTACAGTTGAATACAAATGAAGACAATTCAAAATACATGGGTAAAAATTACACACAAAAAAGTTTCAACTATCACAATAAACTAGTACATAATAAGTACAATTGGGCTCCGATATCCGTGGATTCAGTATCTGTGGTTTGCCACTGCCCAATTTTATTTAATTTTAATAAAATAATAAAAAATTGTCTATAAGTCACAATGACTACACCATCACCTCACTTCATCTCCTCATTGTGGCCACTGTGCTATCATATTGTTGTCGTCCTCGTCGTGACAAGAAGAATGGAGAATAGTACACATTGTTATTACTTTATTTAATGTCGGTGATGTCTTACTGTGAGTAATTTATCAATTAAATTCTACCGTATTTATGTGTGTTACATGAATAACACATTGTTATTACTTTATTTAATGTCGGTGATGTCTTACTGTAAGTAATTTATCAATTAAATTCTACCGTATTTATGTGTGTTACATGAATAACACATTTTATGAAAGTTCAGTACTATCCGCGGATATAGGGGACCAACTGTATGTCAATAATAATAAAATAATAATAATAATAATAATAATAATGACCAATGATAACATTAAAATGTATGAAACCCGCCTCGGTGGCGTAGTTGGCTAACGCGCTTGTCTTGTTGAGCTCGGCTGCCGAGGACGGGGAGATCGAGGTTCGAATCTCGGTCGGGTGAACTGGGGGTGGTTTTTCCTAAATGGTTTTCCACTCTCCATCCACGCAAATTAGGGTTCACTTCCTCTAATACAACCTTCCCAATTCCTAATCCATTAGAGTAATTAGTACTTAAAGTGTATAACCCGAACGGGTAGTAAGACATGGTGCTAAATATTATATTATTATTATTATTATTATTAAAATGTATGAACACACCATTTAAATTATGTTCATCAATAATACATGTTTTGTAGATATACATACACTTCCCACAAATACGGCTCAGGCTGGCTACCAATTTTTTTTTTAGAATAGTTTATTTTGTAATAAAACTCAAACAAAAAGAAAATATTCAAGTATAACATCACAATAAACACAACTAAAATATGCTTCAAGTAATATTTCCATTTGGACCTTTTTACATTATTAGAAAGTTTTTGTTTTAGTAAATCAGTGTGTATTTACAATGCTTGGCACAAAAATTAAATTTGATTAAAGTTGTGAGGAATAAATACCTATTTAGTCCCATTTGTTGTGATAATTCACCGAACACATGTATCAATAAATAAGCCAGCGATGTGTAGCCGACCCAAAAGGAACCTGTTAGTACATTTATAAAATAAAAATATACAAAAAATTTCAAGCTCCATTAAATAAAACTAAAGTAAGGAATAGACAAGCTCAATTTTTCAGACAACAATATCAAATACAATACTAAACAAAATACATACAAAAACTACACATTATCAATCATAAAACTTATTCAAGATAATATAAAATAAACAATAACTTTTTATTTTAAATTATGACAATGCCCCAAGAAATTCCACATTTCTAGAAACTGAAGTAATTACACGGGCTGCGAAAGAACATTATCAATAAGTAAGGTTCCGAGATTGCTAGGCAATGGTTGCCGCCATATCCATTCGTACGAGAGTTGAACTAACGGGATATTATCAGAAGTGATGAAGTTAATCAATTCTCTTTGCTTGTGTTAAAGAAACATTAGCTGAAAACTCTAATTTTAATTTACAAAGATGGGCTAACGTTGAAAACATTTGACTTTGGTGATACATTTTATAACCTAAAAAACAATATTTATACCTTGGTAATATAACTTATTATAATTATAGTGTAACAAATCCTAACAATGTGTTGAAATTTAGTTATTACACATGTGTGTCCGTTTATTTGAACAGTCTAGATTTTAATAGAATAAAATTTACACTTGTTCACATAGCAGGGTTACTTTGATGGTTATACCTTGACACTATCTTATAAGTTGTACCATAGTAGAATAAAGCAAGGTAAACACTTCTTTTTAGGGTAGACGGAGAATATTATAACAGCTACATTGTGTTTTATACCGCAAGTCGGCATTACATTTAAAATAGAATGCGAGTTTTAAAACAAACTTATCACACCAATGACCTGAATTCTTATTCGATCTTTGTGTCTGCTCATGAGGTACAAAGTTACCAGTTTGAAAACCATCCCAGGATCAACGTTTTCTCTGCGTTAGCAAGATAAGGGGGGATCCCTGGTGGCTCCGATCGAGCAAATGCTCCGCCGTCTAGTTCCACACAGTTTACGGGAATGATCCCAGGGAGTGGGCAGGTATCGACTACCTTTTCTAGTTGTGAGTATCGACCAGGACAGAGCTCTTCAGTTATAACCCCTACTACCTCCCTATCTAGCTGTTGCCGACAGGATCTATGCCTCTTGTTAATAAACCACTTGGACACACTCCACAAGACAAATTAAGTTGGATTGTCAACTCTTGCATGTGTTCATGGGAAGGAATCATGTTTGCAGAAGGTTCTTTGTTAAGAATTTCTTGTTGATTTCTACTGCGCGCGAGAGTTTTTTTCACCTACTTGCTCGTGTTTGACATCTTGTTGATATCAGACCTATTGCCGTTGCTTGTTTCTCGAGGATCCAATCCAACGTCGTTGCTTACCTCACAATGTTTGGAACTCTCTGAATGTTGGGTGCCGACAGCAAGGGAAATTAACCATTAACTTTAACGTGTTATGGTACGGCACATAAATGTGGTGCCACACCCCCCTTGACATCGTGTCCCAGGGCAATTTCTACGTTGATACCTGAAAAACTCCAACCCTCGCACCCCGAAGGGTAGGACAATCCGGATAAGGCCGGATACCCGGGGAGGCGAGAATCAACTTCTCCCCTTCCAGTCACTCACTGGCTGGACCGGCACCAGTGGCTCGTGCCTCCCACCTATCCAAGGCGGTAATCGAAGCCATATTACTTCCGCTCACAGAAGCGACCTTGCAATCTCCACTCTCTCCCGTGAGTAGGGGGGATGGGATTACGCTCATTGCGCGTGGGACAGTAATCTCCCACTACTCGTGCGTACAAGTGGAGCCGCACATGTACTACTAACTGTCCAGGTTAGCACCGGAGCTCTAAAACGGCTCACCACATGAACAGTGAGGACCAGAACCATAAGAGCCCGGGCCCGGCGGCCCAGAACCCCGGACCTGAACCTCACCACGCTGCCAATGCCATCACTCGTCGGTGATTAAACGCATTGCCCCACAGGGTCCAACCCATTTCTGGGCCGCCGTTTGGAGCAAGCTCGTGACGTAGGCTTTCGGCCTAGCCCTGTGTACTACTTATAATGAAAGTAGTCTAACAGAGGTATACCAGTCCGCAGGGCCACCCCGAGCACCTGTAGGTAACTGATGCAAGCATCGATCTCTCTGGCAAGACCAAGCAAAGGAAATGTCGAGACCTTGACTAAAACACAGATTCTGATTATTTTTTTTACTGAACCACTTAATAACTCTTAGCTTGGACAGCCCCAAATCTTTGGCCATTTGCATCTGTTTTCCTGTGGACTTGACTATTATTGGAACCACGTCTTCAGGTATTAGAGCCAAACGTTTAAAAACTAGATGTGTTCAAACCACAAAACTGGTTGGTCAAGGAGGAAAGGATTTTAATTTGATCAAATTCATACATATTCCGAAGTTTTATAAAATTAATCTTAATATAATAACATATCTTAATATGACTGAAAAATATACACATAATACATTTCAGTTAGTGAGATATTTAGTTAGCTATTTATAAATTTCAAACAAGTACATTATAATAAATGTATTGTTGGAACTAAACAATGAAGTGATTCTTGATAGTCTTGTGGAATTTTGAACTTAGGGGCCATACATGTATTACATAGTGCACTTGACGGGGAGGGGTCCATCGTGGCGTTACACTGCATGACATGGGGAGGAGGGTGGCTTAGGCTAGCATAATGTAATGAAGTTTTAGTTTATAAAGCAAACCATAAAACTAAAAAAATATTTGTTTGAATTCATCAAATTAAATTCAATAAAATAGGTGGGCTACTAAAAAAAATAATCTTTCATTCAGATTTACGTATACTTAAGCTTTTTCACACTTTTAAAATAGTTTTTTTTTTGTAAATACAAATAAAACTGTTTGACTAAAAAATTTGCTTCCTTATTTAAAGATCCTATTTATTTTAAACTTATAAAATCTACTAAAAAAAACCTAACCCATTCTAAAATGACATGAAGATAAAGTGTTTTTTTATAGTAGAAACGCTACGTAACATAAGGTGTGGACAGAGAAGAGGGATGAGAGGGGGAGTTGCCAAAACATTACAGAGTGTGATGTGGGATAAAGGGTTTGGGGGGGTCAAAATGGTCTAATATCGCGTTACATAAGTGTATGGCCCCTTAAAAACCAACAACAATATTGATTAAACATCCATAGTTAATTACTACTATTATTATTATTTGGTAAATAAAGACTAAAAAATTATTATTATTTGGTAAATTAAAATGTGTCCCTTATTACAATGTTGTTGTGGAATGTGTGTAGTTACATTTCCATACTCTTAATTGTTATCTTGATGGTTAACAATTTTGGAGTTTTAACATTAACTATAATATAAACAAGCACTTGACTGACACAAAATTTGAGAAATTTTTGTGTTTTCATAGCTTAGCATCTTTGGACACGTTCAATGTATACTCAACAGTATTATAAAAAAACTGCACACACGCTCATTTAGTCGAAAACAACTTTACAAAACTGTTTACATTATTGCAGTGTTTCCTAAACTGGGGCGGGTGTGTCCCTAGGGGTACACAAAGTATTTCAGGGGCTACGCAAGGTACCACTGTCATTTATATTAATTATAAAATTAGAGCAGATTTTGACATACCTTTGTTTGCCTCTATATTATATCAGTTTATCTTACTACTAAGGTTATTTTAAAATTTGAAACAACCGATTGCTTATACTTTGCAAGACGACAGATATTTGTGCCCCAAAAAGGGGTACTCGACTGTTTGACAATTAGTGAAACACTGCATTATTGTATTCAGATACTTTACAGTATTGTGTAATGCTTACATCAACTTTATGTACTTATTTAGATCTAGCTGGTAAAAGTTGATATTTTCTATAATGTTACGTACGGTAACCCTAATATTCAGTTACCTGTATGCTCTATATTGAGTTATAGCATAATTTTAAATACAAGCCATTCTTAAAGTATTATATTTACAAAATTGTTGTTAATTCGTCAGACTGTTCATTTAATTTGCGTCTAAATTATTCCTCTTTCCCGACACAATTACAGACTGGCTTGTTTAGAACTTTATATTTCACAAGTGATAAAAAAACAAGCAGCCAATTTAAGTGAAATACGTATAAGATAACTAAATGTATCCAGCATCTGATTGGTGCTGCTATCTAGACGTGATATGTTCAACTATGTCAATGGTTTTAATACTAGCACATGAGTATACATATGAGTATAACCTGAAAAGGTAGTAAGACATAATGCTTAAAAAAAAGAAGCGTATACCGTGACTTTCTATCATAGTCAAGTGGTCTAAGGCTGAGGTCGGCAACCTACGTTACGCGCCAAGTGGCCCGCGGAACAATTTTCAATGGCACGCTGGGTGATTTGAATAAAAATAATACTAGATCTTTATTTTTAATTACAACTGCTGATGTGAGTAATAATTTTAATACCAAACTGTTTTATGTTTGAGTAATTCAGTTGTTTTGTTTATATTAAAAAAAAGTTTTCAGAACTTAAATTCTGCTTAACACATTATTTGTAACATTTGTGTTCATAATAATTTTTTATTAAAATTTTAAATACTCCAGAAACGGTAGTTATTTAATGTATTTGATTTTGAGACATGTTGTCACATTTAAATATTACGAGATAGACTTAAAATTTTTCTAATAGTTGTACTAGTTAATTAGTATAAAAATATAAATGATTTGGATGGGTTTAGGTTGGTCGGCACGCTCAGCGACTTTGCAATATTACCTCAGCACAACACCCTAATCCTTAACAGATTAAAAAAAGATTATTATTAGCACCGCGTCTTACTACCCGTTCGGGTTATACGCACTTACGCTAATGTGTAATGGTAGGGTGATTGTGAGATGAAATGGAGGACCTACAGTTTAACGTGGCATCCGAACCACGGTGGAGGCCTGGCATTCCCCACATTCACAAGATGTCTTGTCAGAGGTGAAGGAAGGGTTTGGTAATCAGATAAATCTTTGCCGCGACCGAGGATTGAACCCCGGCCGCCAGCACAGAAGTCTGACACCTTACCCCTAGACCTAACAGATTAAAGTAATTAGTACACAAGACTATGTGTATATATATATATATATATATATATATATATAGCCCTGACAGGTAGTAAGACATGATGGCTAAAAACATGTGTGTACAGCTCCAACAAATAGTGGAGGGGTAGAAAAAAAACCCAACTACATTGTGGTGAAATCAGTCTCTAGTGTAAAATATTAATAACAGGAATAACAATCTAATGTTTATAAAACTGCATAATCATGAGGATTTCCATTAATTCCCAGATAATGTTTGAGTATTATCCCTGTACTTTCTCAGTTGGCAACATTTTCCCCCTGTAATTATACCCCATGGTGGCATCTCGACCCTTTGGTGCACTCCATTTATTCTAACTCTTTTCTACTTTGAGAAAGTACGCTCCAGAATAAACGACGAGATTCTCGGTCCCTGAAATTCAAGTTGGCAATTATCATTTTTCGTCGATAGGCGCTGAACCAATCCAAAATTTGTCTGTCCTTCAAACCCAACTCTTGCGCAAGGACACCTCGGCGCTCTTTAGTCAAACTAGGGTTTTCCAGAAACTCTCCTTTCAGGCGAGACAACTCATATGAACTAAACACGCATCTTTGTGCTCTTTTTTTGGTAGTTTTGCGTGCGTGTGTGTTCAAACTAGCTGAAATCGTCATCATCTTGTCTGTTTTTCCTCCGTTTTCTATTTGATTATGGATTTTACTTATTTTTGCACGGCTCTTTTTCTTCACTTTATGTAGACGAGATTTAAACCACTTGTATACCAAAATTTTGGAGAGACCTAATCTACCAGCCAATAGGCAGCACTTATCTACGGTCAGGTTAGGATTTTGTATAAACTCAAGGTTCAGCAGACTCAATTGCTCTTTGGTTAGACTCAGATTCAGTTGATGCGACAGAAAGTTGCTTGGGGTGAGCTCGTCAGAGGTTTCCTCACGAAATCTATGCCTTTCAGTGGCGAACCACTGATACACCCTGAGCTCACTCAGTCCCAGCTCCCGACTCAACCGGCTGTAGATTTCAAACGAGGGCGAACTATTGGACTGGAACTCTTCTGTCAGGCGTTTCAACCGTAGCCCGTCCATATCGGAATCATCTTCAAAACCGCCGGAATCAAACTCTGAGTCCGTGTCGCTATCGTTGATACTAGTCATCCCTTCCTGTCCTTGATCCGAACCACCATGTATGTATTTCGTTTCTTCAGTGTGAGGGGCACAATTTATCAAGGATGTTTGTAGATCATCTGTGGATTAAAATTAATATGTTTGAATTAAAAAAAAAATAAACATGATTAAATATATGAAACTAGGTTTTTTACAAGGTTCTCATATATTTCTTAGTCCCCTATTAGTAATATTAAAACCATAGTTTGTATGATTTAAACGTTTGTTAAGTTCTCATAAGATCTGTGATGGATTATTATAAATATTTATCAAGTCGACTTAATGTCTGATTATATATATATTCTTAAAGCAGCGTGACTTATTACCTGTTTGGGCTATAAGCATATGTACTAGCTATGTTAAGCTGTTGTATGAGTAAGGTTGTACTCACAGGAAGTGTATCCACATTTTTTGTGGGAGGAGAGTGGGAAAACCGTTTAGGAAAAATCACCCTCGGTACACCCGGGTGGGATTCAAACCCCAAGCTCGTCATCGACAGGTCCATCTATTGAGAGTGTCATGCCTTTGACCAGTATCCTGGGGGGAAATTAAAGAGAAACCCAAGGTGGCAGGTGGGGAATAGATATTGATTCAAATAACAAAAATACAATGTATATATAAGTATCGAAAGTATTTAATATTAGCACCGTGTCTTACTACCCGTTCGGGTTATACGCACTTATGCTAATGTGTAATGGTAGGGTGATTGTGAGATGAAATGGAGGACCTACAGTTTAACGTGGAATCCGAACCACGGTGGAGGCCTGGCATTCCCCACATTCACAAGATGTCTTGTCAGAGGTGAAGGAAGGGTTTGGTAATCAGATAAATCTGTGCCGGGACCGAGGATTGAACCCCGGCCGCCAGCACAGAAGTCTGACACCTTACCCCTAGACCGCCAGGTCACCTATCGAAAGTAAATGTTTATTAAGTGGTGTTTGTATACCTATATTAATTTGATGGGGGTTACTAAACATAGCTTAGGCCTGCGGATGAAATTTTTTGGACCACCCTGGGTTAAACCATGCAGACACCAAAGAGGGGAATATCGGATAATTTATGTTAATAAAAAAGTGCACTTGTAGCTTGAGATATTTCTCTAGTTGCAGGCATACCAAAGATTACACATGATAAATGGTAATTTAAAAAATACTATTTTTGTAAATAATTAAACTATACAAAAGAGCAACTAAAAAGCCTTAATAAGGAGAAAGAGAAAAAAAAACAGACCAAAGGTTACCAATATAAAAAGACAAGTCACAAAGCACAAAAAGGAAAAAATCAAAAGTTGGCCACATTAAGTTAAAACATATGTTTGATACATATTTTTACAATAGAATAATAATAATAATAATATTTAGCACCGCGTCTTACTAACCGTTCGGGTTATATGCTTTAAGTACTAATTACTCTAATGGATTAGGAATTGGGAAGGTTAAATTATAGGAAGTGTACCCGCATTTGCGTGGAGGGAGAGTGGGAAACCATTTAGGAAAAACCACCCCCAATTCACCCGACCAAAATTCGAACCTCGATCTCCCCGTCCTCAGCATTCGGGCTCAACACGACAAGCATGTTAGCCAACTACGCCGCCGAGGCGGGTTTTACAGTAGCAAACAAATAATTTGATGTAAACTAAAAATAGGGCTAAATGCTGTCAGTATAGTTGTTTTAATTTTAAAATATATTTCTAGACTTTATTAAAATATAATATAGTGTTAAATAAGTTTTATAATAGTCAACCAACCAGGAAATTAGATATGAGATTATGGTTGAATCAGAAATTTAATAGACCTTCAGTGAGACTTTTTTTTACGATGAATGTCCATTCCACACATAGTACGTCAAACTTGCGTCCGGCATGTATTTCGATCCGTAATTCCGTGCGGCACGATGGTTGAACAACCAACGTAATATGGGGAACAATTTTTTATAAACGTTGTAGAAATAGGCTACACAGTTTAGGAATATACCCTCTGGAGCTTGCACATTAGTTGGTGAAATCTAGCATTTGTGGTGAGTGTACCAAACATTTACACTTTATTCACTAGAAATCGAGTCCCACAAATTGTTAAATTCGTTCACCGAATAGGAACAATGTATTGCAAAACATAAATGTGTGAACTGTTGTTTTCTCTTATAAAAATTAACCGAGAATCATAAATCACTGCTCAAGGACATCGGACATGCATTTGCTATCAATTAAGAAAGTGACTTCAACACAAGATTTAAAGCCTAGCACACTATTCCTGAAAATACAAAGTTTCATATTTCTGGGTAGATATAGAGGTTAAGTCTTAAAACATACCATATTTAGACATTTTAATTTTATTTTACAATGTGGTAGGATTGTTTTCACTCAAGATCAATTAGAAGAGAAAACTGCCTACTCCCCTGACCCCTAAATAAATATACTACTTTTATGTATAAAATAAATAAGAAAAATAGGAAGTATATTCATGGTGACATGAATTTCAAACAAGTTGACAAATTAAAATACTTAGGAACTGTACTTACAGATAGAAATTAGAGCCAAGAGGAGGTCAAAACCAGAATTAATACAGGAAATGTTTGCTATTAATTCAGTCTGTAAGCTGTTGTATTTTGTCTAGAAATGTTCAACTCTGAACAAACTGAACTGTAATCCTACTCGTGATTTTTTACGAACATGAGACGTGGTCTCTCCTTCTGAACCAAGAGAATAAATTGGGAGTTTTGGAGACCAAAGTGCCAATAAATTATTATTATTTAGCACCGCGTCTTACTACCTGTTCGGGTTATAAGCTTTAAGTACTAATTACGCTAATGGATTAGGAATTAGGAAGGTTGAATCAGAGGAAGTGAACCCGCATTTGCGTGGAGGGAGAGTGGAAAACCATTTAGGAAAAACCACCCCCAAGTTCACCCGACCGAGATTCGAACCTCGATATCCTTGTCCTCAGCAGTCGAGCCAAACACGACGAACCTCGATATCCTTGTCCTCAGCAGTAAGCCAAACACGACTCGCGCGTTAGCCAACTACACCACCGAGGGGGGTAAAGTGCCAATAAAGGTATTTGGTCCTAAGAGGTAAACGGGAGAGTTAAGAAAGTTATATAATGCCCATTTCCTGTCTTTTTGCTTTATATTTATCTATTTTGCATGTTCCTATCTAAGTGTCCTATCAATATTTATCCCCCCCCCCTCCCCCCTCTACCTCCGCCAGGAAGTTGCTTTTAAAGTTTCACATTCCCTCCCGACGAGTTCCGATAGAATGAAACCTAGGTCAGAGGATCGGACGGTAAAGATATATTTTCTTTATGGGACAGTTAAGTCCAGGGACAGCAATATAAAGTGTGAACCATGCTCTTCTTTTCTTTGTAAAAGCCATTTTGTGTTTGTTCCTTTTTATATGATTTATATCCATCTTTCCAGTACCTTCTTCCAAATACGTAGAGTGAAGAACTTCAGCGTTCGCATACATCCCAAAACATATTCACGATAATCGAGGTGCGGAGACAGAGGTGGAGTGGTCATGTGGTGCTCATGGATGATAAGAGGTGTGTTCACAACATTTTAGTTGGGAAACCTGAAGATACGAGACATTGATGGGAGGATAAAGTGAAGATAGATTTGGAGAAGGATGTGTTTCCAGTCAGGGATTGAATGGAGGTGTCTCAGGATAGGGTTGAATGGCGATCTTATGTCCTGGCAACCTTGAACTTTTGAGTTGCTTGAAGCCAGAAAGTTAGTCAGTAGGTTAGAATGTTAGAAACAGTCTATATTATTATTATTATTATTATTATTAGCACCGCGTCTTACTACCCGTTCGGGTTGTACACACTTACGCTAATGTGTAATGGTAGGGTGATTGTGAGATGAAATGAAGGACCTACAGTTTAACGTGGGATCCGAACCACGGTGGGAGGCCTGGCATTCCCCACATTCACAAGATGTCTTGTCAGAGGTGTAAGGGTTTGGTAATCAGATAAATCTGTGCCGGGACCGAGGATTGAACCCCAGACCCCAACACAGAAGTCCGACACCTTACCCCTAGACCGCCAGGTCACCAGAAACTGTCTATTAAACAAAATAATGTTTGTTTCAGAAAATTTATCTGTATCCAGAGATTGTTTGTTTAGGAGAGGACACCTTTATTTTTCGTTTGTTCAACAATTCATTTAATGATTGTCACATGTTTTTTAATGCACAAAAGTTAGGAGAGTTAAAGGATTTCATTCTTTAGTTATTGAAGTCAGTCAACAACAGTGCAAGGTCAGATGTTAATAGGAAAGCCTGCCGGTTTGAAAAATAAACATAGCCCTACTTTTCAACACACTTGTGGCTTTAATTAGAAATTAAATAATACAATAATATACATAGTTTGGCAGCTTGATTCTTTAAAAATAACATATTCTTATGGTTCAATAAAGTAGACCAATTTTAACCCTCAAGCTCAGGTATGAAGTATCAGAATTTTGTATTTGACTGCTGGTGTAGTCAAGAGTTATATTTAATTAATTAATCCTTTGCGAATTGAATCAATTTGGAACAAACTCTCATTGTTGAGGCATGAAATATCCCACACGTCCGCTTATCTAATGCAAGTTTTTATATTTATTAAATCGATTTTTGAACAAATTATTCCACTGTTTAAGTCTATTATAGGTTAATTTTATTATTAGTGGCAAATTTTTGTTTTAGATGCCTTAGAATTGTTTTAGTATATTTAAATAAATATTCAGTTATGTACTGATTAAAAAAAACCCAACTAATTACTACCTATTTTGGATTTTGTTAAAATATTGCCGGAATTTTCAGACGAGGACCAAGGACAATTCTAATTCCTAATTTTTAATTTCTTCTCTATAAATTGTATATGTATTGTATTCCCATTGTATTTGTATCAGTATAAATTAACAAAATAATTTCCTAAACAGTATTTTTTTTTTGTAATAATCTGAAAGTATATAACTTTTAGAAAAGTTGTGTGTGTTATAAAACTGGTACTTTCGATTTGGGCTGTGGAGTCAGAAGCAATTTTAGATAGAGATGGAGTCGGTAAAAAAGTATCGACTCCGGATCTAAAATGAAAACTTAAAAAATATTTGAAAATACATGGTAAATTTATCGTTTTAATGTTATATCTTTTTTAAATTCTTTATGACCAATATTTTTTAAATTTGAATAAACAAATTTATTCATACAATGTCAAAGAAGCTTCCCATAAAATAGTCTCTGTATTTGGGGAATTTTATTAAGTTTTTAATTACCAGTTAATATATTATAACCATTTATGAAGGAGTCAGAGTCGAAGTCGAAGGTTTGGCATAACCGACACCACAGACCTGCTTTCTATCAATTATGAAAACAATCAATATTATATATCAATTAGTTTTATTTTTATTTGGAGGAACGTCTTTAAATTGACTCGCAATTAAACAAAACTTGAAATAAAAAATATTTTATTCATGCAAGTAACAATAGTTCTGAGAGAGCTGACCAGGGTATAAACTATCCCACGCACCCGCTCGTGTTAAATATACCCCTTGAAGGGTAAGATGATGACAAATTATATAAAATTAAAATAATGAAACAGAAAAAAAACTAGATTTACTATCACACATTTCTATACTAAACTTCCCAGTGTGTTTCTTAAGTGGGTTCTCAAACTTTCAATTCTTTTTAATGAAGATATTATTAGTTTAGCATTAAGAATGAGCACAATACACACTATATTACTATCAAATTAAAATTTAATCACTATCGTAAGTAATTTCACATGGGAACATTTACTCAAGATGCACAAATATATTCATATATACGAAAAAAAAAAGTTTTAAACCTGAGCTTTTATTAAAAAGATTTAACACTCATATTTATCTACAGTCCCATTTTCATACAAAAGGACACAGCTAAGAGAAAAAGCTACAAGATTTATTTTCATGTATTCATACATCAAGTCATGTGATCTGCAGTTGTCACTTTTGATAGATATTATCACTGCCTTAAAAAACAAATACTAATAATATAGTAGGCTACGTTATCAATTTTTAATGAAGAAAAAAATATATATATCGGATTTTCTAAAATGAGCTCCAAATGACTACTAGATCAAGGTTTAGAATATTTTTTGATCGCAAATTAATTGTATACAATATGGCCGGAAATAAAGTAAACCGAAAGATGGCAGGATTGTGCATCATATTATTATTATTATTATTAGCAGCGCGTCTTACTACCCGTTCGGGTTATACGCACTTACGCTAATGTGTAATGGTAGGGTGATTGTGAGATGAAATGGAGGACATACAGTTTAACGTGG
>CABFVX010001399.1:65851-77639 GCA_902151425.1 Timema shepardi | reverse complement strand
CCCCCCCCTGAACCCCCTTGATATACAAGTGGTTATACCTATTGTACAGTCAGATTTTTATAGGAAGAACCTTATTTATCAGATAAAAAAAAGTTACTAGATCTACTTTAATGTATTCATACATTAAGTCATGTGAATGTGATATTCAGCTGACATTTTTGATAGTTGTTATCAATGTTAACACCAAAAAAATATGTTTGTATTTTCTAAAAATAATGTCTTCCTTCCAAAATCCTACTATTTTACAACATTTGTTTAAGTGTATTAATTTGGTTTACCTATCAGGAGTAAAAATATTCCTGATACATTTGGTGACATGTAATGTTTACTTTGGTACTATTAAGCGTGTATAACGGGGGTTGGCCATCATTGCTGGTATAAACTTTAAATTCATCAAAGCTCTTGTATACATCTTATTTTATTTTATAAATTCAACCTTTCCTCAAATACTTTTGTCCCCATCATTCTAAAAAAAAAAGTATAAAATAAAAAAAATACATTTTCAGATTAAGCTATTTAAATCAATTATAAAACTACCAGCTTCGGTGGCCGCATGGTCTAAGGCGCTACTCTCGTGTTAGACTCATATCAACTCATCGCTCTATATTTTAGTTCTATTTCATATGATTTAATTTTTTAAGTAAAGTTATTTATAGGGTTTAGAAAGGGGAAAGAGGTGGTTGCCAATCCTTTGGGTGCGCCTCTGGAGCAAATGGGAAGTTAACATTGTAATGGACTTGAAAGAGATAGGGTGTAATGAGGTGGACTGGATAGAACTATCTCAAGATAGAGTGTAATGAGGTGGTCTGGATAGAACTATCTCAAGATAGAGTGCAATGAAGTGGTCTGGATAGAACTATCTCAAGATAGAGTGTAATGAAGTGGTCTGGATAGAACTATCTCAAGATAGAGTGTAATGAAGTGGTCTGGATAGAACTATCTCAAGATAGAGTGTAATGAGGTGGACTGGATAGAACTAGCTCAAGATAGGTATAGGGTGTAATGAGGTGGTCTGGATAGAACTAGCTCAAGATAGGGATAGGGTGTAATGAGGTGGACTGGATAGAACTAGCTCAAGATAGGGATAGGGTGTAATGAGGTGGACTGGATAGAACTAGCTCAAGATAGGGATAGGGTGTAATGAGGTGGACTGGATAGAACTATCTCAAGATAGGGATAGGGTGTAATGTGGTGGACTGGATATAACTATCTCAAGATAGGTATAGGGTGTAATGAGGTGGACTGGATAGAACTATCTCAAGATAGGGATAGGGTGTAATGTGGTGGACTGGATATAACTATCTCAAGATAGGTATAGGGTGTAATGAGGTGGACTGGATAGAACTATCTCAAGATAGGGATAGGATGTAATGAGGTGGACTGGATAGAACTAGCTCAAGGTAGAGATAGCGTGTAATGAGGTGGTCTGGATAGAACTATCTCAAGATAGGGATAGATGGTATACTTTGCAGGTGGGACAATGAACTTTAAAATTCTTAATGCCATAGAGTAATTATTTTATTTCCACTAGAAGTGTCCTATTTTACTAAATAACAAGATGATGAGTCTAAGTGGAGCGTAACCCAGAAAGGTCGAAGATCCTTACCCGATTTAGTGGCTGTGTTAGAACAGATATAAACTGCTTTATTACCAAGAGACAGAGAAAAAAAGCAAACCACATTTAAAAACTTTCTACAATACAACTTTGTATGAATCTATAACGTGTTCAGATTTTGAAATTAGTATGCTAATGTATTCAACATATTCGATACAGCTTGTTATATAATTTAATTTTATCATGAAAATAACTCTTTCTTCATTTAAGTGAATTAATTAATAAATCCAAGCTCTGTTTACCATCAAATTTAGCAGTTTACCGCAACAGATTACACTAGGGGCCTTTATTACTAGCCAAGCCATAGAGGAACCGTGCAAGTTAAGTTTGCTGCCTTTAAGGGTAAACAAAGGGCACATCAAGTATTTTTTTAAATCACTATTACAAATTAAAAGTAATAAGTCCTGCAATAAAAATGTCTTAGATAAGAATGTTTTAAAATAAAAATAAAAATATACTTTAATCAAATAAATACTTGTATGCAGTAATATTTCCAGACTGTTGAAAAAAAGTGATTTGATTTCAATTTTTTTTTTTTTTAAAAGGAGTGTAACTAAACTATATTTGTCCAAAAAGCTTTAAAAATTGTGATGAAACAAAAATAAACTTCATTCTTCTAGTAACAGATCCACAAACACGGCTCTATCTTAATCCACGCGCGCGCGAGCCTTATAGATATTTCCAGTTGTGCCTTATAGATATTTCCAGTTGTCGTTCTGAGAATATTCAAGTACTCAGTGTTGCCTTGATATCGTCTTTGAGGGGGTTGTCAACGACAGCTGTCAAAGTGGGCTCTGTTAGCGGAGGAACACAATTATCTGCTCCCACAGTTTCCGCGGAGGGACCGGGAGATACGGTTTGAGCCTGGTACCCTGGTGTAGCAACCGAGACGACCGACTGGAGACCTGCACTTGCACTCATTTTGTCCCTTTGCACAGTTGTCATCTCTGTGTCTGCCTGTCTCTCGAGACTCCTCTGGGCCATATATCTCCTGTGGTGCGGTCCCGGGGTCACGCGTGCCACCATCTGTTGGCGTGCAGCTCGGTCGTTCTACTTCAGTCCCGCCTGAAGCATTCTCTGTCGCACCGCTTTAAACCAGTACAACACCTTCTCTTCCTTTAGGCCCAACTCTAAAGCGAGCATTTTTCGGTTCTCCTTTGGTGGATTGAAATCGTCCACAAACGCCGTTTTAAGGCGAGACAATTGCTCTAAATTCAAATAACTCCTTTTCTTTTTTTTATTGCTTCTTTTGCATATTTGAGAATTCAAGTGAACCGAGGTTGATAAATGCTTTGCTCTCTTTTTATTCCCATGTTGGTCAGAAATTTGATTTCTTTCCATCCTTCTACGATGTTGAAACCATCTGTTCAGTTTCTGCGTGCTCACACCCAGCTGGTTGGCCAACTCAATTCTGAGTTCATACGACGGTGTCATGTTTGCCGAAAACTCTTTGTTAAGCTTTTCAATTTGGTTTTTACTGAATAGATGTCTCTTTTTAGTGTTGCCTGGATCGATAATTTCACAATAATTATCAGCAACGGCGCCAGCTCTGTTCCTCAACTTGCCGAGACTGGAATCACTTTTATCATTCACCTTTCTAAAATTAGAATTATACTTTTGAATGTTTTTGCAAAGAGCTGCGCCAGGTTTGTTGTGCATTTTGTAAAGTGATTCCAAGTGATGGCCATTAACAGCGATAGTATCATTGGTACTTAAGTGAGAAAAAAGCCTTTGTTTTTTGCAGAGCCACCTGTTACCCCTCGTTTCCGGAAGCCCCAACGTTTGGGCCGACTTATCATAGTTATTGAGAGGTACTTTAGGATCATTTGAAAATTCTTGGTTGTGACACCTTAGCTTCTGTTCATTTGGGAGGAGTATTTTACCATACTCGGCTGCCATGTTGAAATAATCCTATTTCTTCATTCTGTACCGTCGGTTTTCAAACCACTTGAAAATTTTCAATGGCGACATATCTATTTTTTGTGCTAGCAGACTGCAGTGGTTTATTGTTGGCGTAGGCTCTCTCAGGAACTCTTTATTAAGGATGCGCGACTGTTCTGGAGTTAAGGTCAGTTTCCCAGGGTTAACCTTCTTCTTGAGCTCTTGCCACCGCTGAGCAGTAAACCACTGGCACACCCTGAGCTCGGTTAATCCAAGTTCTTGACTCAACTTGCTGAAATGTTCAAACGGCGGATAACAGTTCAACTGAAACTCCTCCGTTAGGCGACGCAGCTGTCTCTTATTCAAGTCTGTTCTCCCTCTCTCGATATTCTGTGTCCTTTCGCTCCATTTGTGATGGAACCAACCTTCAACTTTGGACTCTGGTAGGTTCAGCACCGCCGACAGTTTCTGAATATGATGGGCCGGTGGTAGAGAGTTGGCCTCAAACTCTTTATTCAAGACGGTCACTTGATTTTTGGTGAGTGTTTGGGCAAACAAATGTTGTGCGTCGAGGTTGTTCGAAGCCTTTTCTTTAGCCGCAGTATCCGCCATGATCTCCTTTTTCCAATAAGCGGATTCCTTCCTGCTCCGCCAAATTTTTCTTGGCATAATTGTAGTGCCTTTAGATGAAGACTGGGGCGTTAATGACGGAGATTCTTTGTGACCTTCCCAGACAGTTTTAATAAGTTCGGGATTCATTTCAACCTTGATCTGTATGTTTTTGAACCAGTTGGCTGTCTCTTCACTAGTCTCATTGTTGGAATCGGTATCTTGCAACGGTATGACCTTGTGGTCGCTCTTGAAGCCACTTCTTGTCGCTTTGTTTTTTTGCTTCGAGTTATTTCTCATTCCTTCACAGTCCGAAACTTCTTTGTTCAAGGGGGGCTGCAGATAACCTGTGAATTAAAATGAGCATGTTAAATAATAAAAACATTCTATTTAATCTTTAAATTTTAGTCAAACTGGCAAATAATGAATGTCTAGATCAAGTTAAATCTTGACATAGCCTCTAGTCATTATTTTAAAGCCACTAAGTCACATGTCTTACTAAAGATAGTAGTGAGTGATTTAAAAAATATCCTCAAAGTTAAGTTATTATTATTATTATTATTATTATTAGCACCGCGTCTTACTACCCGTTCAGGTTATACGCACTTACGCTAATGTGTAATGGTAGGGTGATTGTGAGATGAAATGGAGAACCTACAGTTTAAAGTGGAATCCGAACCACGGTGGAGGCCTGGCATTCCCCACATTCACAAGATGTCTTGTCAGAGGTGAAGGAAGGGTTTGGTAATCAGATAAATCTGTGCCAGGACCGAGGATTGAACCCCTGACCTCCAGCACAGAAGTCTGACACCTTACCCCTAGACCACCAGGTCACCCGTTAATTTATTTCATGGTGTCTACTCTATTTGACCAATTAAATTCCCGACTTTCTCCATGATTTCCCCTGATCATTTCCCAAAATTCCTCGACTCAAAAGTATGTCACAACCATCCCTACCCCTCCCCTCATATTTTATATCAATCTTTTTTTTATGAATGGTTGTAAGTTTTAAAATTGAAATATATTATTTTTATTATTTGTATTAAAGTACAACCACATTTTCCCAGATTTTTGTCGATGTTGCAATTTACCAAATTCCCAATTCCCCCCGCCTCCCCCGATGGTAGACACCCTGTTATTAGCAACCAATGATTGAATTTAACAATATTTAATAGAAGTATAGTCATCTCAAAATTTTATTTCTATGTAAAATAAGACACTTTATTTAAAAAGTTCTTAAAAACATCAGAGCTAGGAATAATTCATAATTCTTGATAAATAGGAACTAGCCCTTATAATCGGCCATCACCGAAAAGTGCACGAGAAGAGTCCATTTGTCATAGGAGGGGTGGTAAATGACAGCCAAAAGAAGAAGAATGATTAAAAGAAAAATATAATTATAAAAAATTGTTTGTTGTGAAAATTTTGACGGTCAAAAGTGACACCAAATCAATATAAATACTTCCATGTCATATGGTTTGTCGGATGAATACATGAGCCTAATCTGGTAACTTTGACTAACTTTCAGTTATCACCCACCACTCCTATGGCGAATAGACTATACCTAACATATGGATTGTCGGATTGAATACATGAGTGTATATGTGGTAACTTTGGCTAGCTTTCAGTTATCACCACTCCTATGGGGAATGGACTATACCTAACATATGGTTTGTCAGATGAATACATGAGCGTAATGTGGTAAATTTGGCTAGCTTTCAGTTACCACCACTCCTATGGGGAATGGACTATACCTAACATGTGATCATAACTACACAAGAAAATTAAATAAACAATCATACATAATTACTGTAGATTAATAGCTACTAAAAAATATGATAATTAAAAAGTAGTAATAATCAATAAACATTGACATATTAAAAAAAACACATAAAACAGTAAGAAGAATAACGTAGTAGGTTTAAATATTTTAAAGTGAAACATTTATTGGGTAACTTTCAGAGTTTGACTCTTCTTTTAAGGTAAAAGTTGAATTTAACAAATCTAGAATTTGTGCTACGGACACAACAGTCAGTGGGTTCACCTTGTAGGTGTTATCGAGAGGAAAACATTTTCGATCAAGAGAGGCTCGAAAAAGAACATGGAATGCCTACATGATCAAGGGCAAACTTGCAAGAAATGTTGAAAGTATTAAAAACAATTAAGAGCTGATTTTCACAAGCAATTTTAGCAGCGCTGCTTGGTGACTCGTTGGTTTAAACGGTAGTGCTTCCAATAATGTACAAGTTCCTTTAAACTACAGCAATACCTCGACTTTCGCTGCTTCGATCTTTCGTTGATTTTGTCACCACAGCCCACAAATTTTTTTCTTCCTTTGTTGAGTCTTTGAATAGAAGTCATTCATTGTGGACTGTTTTTTGAAATTGTCAGCATTGAATTTCTTATATTCGTGATTAAATGTATTAATATTACTTATTTTTATGATTAAAATAACTAAACTGTTCATTCTAGTGTTATATAATTTGTCATATACATTATTTGGTGGCTTCAATACGTTTCAAAGCTAGACAAAAGCTGTGTTTCAATTTCCGTCAGTGTTCTGGCCCCTAACCCGTAGAAAGAGCAAGGTATTGGTATTGATGTATATACAAAAACAATGATAAAGATTAAATTTGCAGAGTCATTATTTTTCTTTTCCATTTAAAGTGTGTTGGTACCAACAGAAAACCATTTGTTTTTATTTTTAATCAAGTAATTATTAGTTACCCGGTGGCTAATGCACTAGTCATGTTGAGCTCGACTGCTGAGGACGGGGAGATCGAGGTTCGAATCTCGGTCGGGTGAACTAAGGGGGGTTTTTCCTAAATGGTTTTCCACTCTCCCTCCACGCAAATGCGGGTTCACTTCATCTAATTAAACCTTCCCAATTCCTAATCCATTCAAGTAATTAGTACTTAAAGCATATAACCCGAACGGGTAGTAAGACGCGGTGCTAAATATTAATTAATTAATAGTTGAATGAACCACCATCCAAACTCCCAATGTAATAAATAATTTAATTCTTTAAATAATTAGCCAACATAAGAATTAAACACTATTGAAGCAGTTGAGTATTAAAAACAAGTTAGGGCTTTGCTTTAACTGAACTCATATCTGTGAATGTTTGCTTACAGCACATTCACACATCGACAACCTGTCTCTAACACTAACACACCCTGACAGCCTGTCAATGACGGGCCTCCATCTTTGAACTCACACATTTTCCCACAACTCTCGGACAACTGTCCGCAGCCAACTGTTTAGAGCTATGTGCTCCAAGTTATCTAGAATCTAGTTTACGACTCTTGAACTTCACTTGGATCTGTGTCACATCAGTCCCTCACACAGCTGAATCGACAGCTCACAGAAAGGCACTCCAGCTATTATGCCCTGTGATTAAAGGGTCTTTACAGCCGGAGACAGCTCGAGTTACTGCCAAATGCCGCCGATATAAGATGTCTGGTCAGAGACCTTTACAGTCAAGACAAATTAATATGAAATCAATATAACTCCATTGAGAGCATCACAATTAACACGAATTCAAATGTGTTCAATTCTTGTACATTCAGTTTAACATGCGAGGTGAAGGTCCTACCTTGACTGATTACTCTATGGCCCTATCGTATAAGCTACGCCATAGTGGAACCATGTAAGGTAAGTTTGCCACATTTCAACGAAGAAAGATGGTGAAACATGCAGTTTGGTCAAGAGCATGAATCTATTACATTATATAAATAGTTTTTATACTGTACAACATAGATTATAAAAAAATATCAAAGACCTCTAAAACAATGTGAAAAACAAAAATGTCATTTAAAAAACTTTAACAACAAAAAATAATCATTATTTTAAACAATAGGTGAATCGGTGCATGCGGAAATGCACTAGAGTATATGTATTTTTTGGTATCTTATGTCAACCCGATATTTTTGGTGATGAACGGAACTAAGTCACATTATTCCTTAAGGTAACATTTGTACAGAAACCAACTAGTTCGTCGACTAAGTTCATTTTACCACCACTTTGTCCAATATCTTGTGTCGATGTTATTGTCTCCATCTCGCAACACCACAGAGTTTGAAAACGTTATGTGTGAGCAAGTATAGAGGGCAGTGACGGCAAGTTTGATTTTTCAATTTAAACTTATTTACACTATTCTATTTTTATAATGCTTTGGTTTGGTGTCTGTTATTTTGTTGTAACAGTAAAATATCTGTGAGGAACTAAAGACCAAGATTAAAAAGTAGTCACAATTTGAGATGAACGACGACGCAGGTAGAACTTGACATCCACAGATGCAGAAGCGCAAAGTGATACAAGTGTATTTAAGAAGTTGAGTAGAAACACAAGGAACATAAAACTACATTCTTCATTCGATTATTTGCGGAATCTGTTACGTCCTAATATTCTAGTTCAGGATACGAGACAAGTCACCTTTTATCTCTATCCTAAAGGGGAGGGGGGTCAAGTGAAGTGTCCTCAGGTTTATAATATATAATTAATATCATATTCCAAAAACCGCGGGTGAAATTTACTTCTTCTCAGATGGTGCTCCTGATCGAAACAAAGCTCATACCTTTATCAGTTGGCCCTTATCGCTACTGGAAGAGTTAGTAAGTTATTACCCGCTTCGGCGGCTGCATGGTTAAAGGCACCGCAATTGCGAGAGACTATCGAGCGGTGGAAGCTTTGGTATAGATAGTTGTCGCATTTAAATGTTCAAAGTGGAGTATAGTAAACATTTTGTCGGTGATGCCTCCTTAAGATTATCCTAGTGGACAAATAACAATAAAAACTTTAAAAAAAACTTGATAAAATATTAAGTTATACAAGTATTTTGAAATGAAGATGATCAATAAAGTTGTTATGACAAAATTTTGGTTTAGCCAACAATAATGCTACCACCGACGAAAACCAAAAATTCGTAAGATTTGTAGTTATGTAAATATTTTTTCACTTAACATATTAGCACTATGTAATTTATAAAAGCGTTTTCCAAATACACACATCATGCATGACATACTATTTGTCTAAGTTGGTGCAAAAAGAAATAAAGTCTTAAAGTTAAAAAAAAAAAATTAAAATCTAAAGAGCTAGCAACTGAAATGATACATACAAAAGTTTTATGATAAAATTCCCAGATTTTTTCAGGTTTTCCAGACATTAAAACAAATCCGTACTTAACCTTTTCTACATTTTTTTTTTATGAATGGCAGTTTTTTTTTCTTTTATTGCATTGTTTATCACATATTTTCGAAAATAATCCTAGTTATAACGTGTCAAAAATGACAAACAAAACATTTTAACACGTACAACTGATCAAGCCCTTAGAATGGTGCAAAACCATGATTACCAGTCTAATATGTTCTTATAATGTGTGGCAGATATAGACTCACTGCGAAATCAGGGAACGCCCTACTCGCCAACACCTAAACTGCCCCAGCGAACGTAGTACGTCGGCTTTGGAAGATAAAACAAGACAACTTCTATCTCAAGAGCTGGTTGACTAAGCAATGAGTGAGGGATCAGTTTAGGAGAGGCCAGCTGGTCGGTGAGCGCTCGGAGTCAGGCGGCGTGATGTGTAACCTCTGACAAGACATCTTGCGAATGTGGGGAATGCCAGGCCTCCACCGTGGTTCGGATTCCACGTTAAACTGTAGGTCCTCCATTTCATCTCACAATCACCCTACCATTACACATTAGCGTAAGTGTGTATAACCCGAACTGGTAGTAAGACGCGGTGCTAATAATAATACAAAGATTAAATGAGATTTTGTGATTGAAAATTTTATTTTGACTTTTATATTTTACTTAAGGGTAACACTATGCAAAACAATAATTATGAGTAATCATTTGGTGATGATTTTATTATAAACAACAAACTATGACCTGCTTCACTGGTCGCAAGGTCCAACTATTTATTATTAATAGTCTGCAGTTTATTTTGGATGGATCCAAAATCTTCTTTGGTTATGTTTCTTATACCCGCGATAATAAGTTAGAACCAAATCCTCCAGGCATTAGACAATATATTAATAAACATTAGATATTCTAGAATCCTGAAGAAAGTCCTTTCAGCTAGAAACTATGAAACTAATTGAAATCCTGACCATTTTGTGTAGCTCCAAGGACGAAAGGTTTTAATGTTAAAATCAATACAACCGTACTAATATCTTAGGCTACTTTCACACTTAATGGTAAATGAAACAATACAATCGTACTAATATCTTAGGCTACTGTCACACTTAATGGTAAATGAAACAATACAACCTGTACTAATATCTTAGGCTACTTTCACACTTAATGGTAAATGAAACAATACAACCGTACTAATATCTTAGGCTACTTTCACACTTAACGGCAAATGAAACAATACAACCGTACTAATATCTTAGGCTACTTTCACACTTAATGGTAAATGAAACAATACGACCGTACTGATATCTTAGGCTAATTTCACACTTAATGGTAAATGAAACAATACAACCGTACTAATATCTTAGGCTACTTTCACACTTGATGGTGAATGAAACACAAAACGGGTGACATGTAACATTAACGTTTGGAGAATGACAGACGACACACTGATGGTAAATGAAACAATACAACCGTACTAATATCTTAGGCTACTTTCACACTTGATGGTAAAGGAAACAATACAATCGTACTAATCTCTTAGGCTACTTTCACACTTGATGGTGAATGAAACACAAAACAGGTGACATGTAACATTAACGTTTGGAGAATGACAGACGACACACTGATGGTAAATGAAACACGAAACAGGTGGCATGCAACATTAACATTTAGAGAATGACACATGACACACTGGATAATCCAGTCATAATGGAGTCATCTGACAAAATGGATTTGCTGCTTTCGGCAATTATCAGAAGGTGAAAGAAGAAACGCGGTATAGTACAAGGAGTCGAGTAAAGGGTGGTAACTGGAACCAAAGATTGATCTGTTAACACACTGAGACCGTCACTGTCATCACCAATATTGGAAAATAACAGTTTAGCCCCTCTTTAGCAACAACTTAACGTGTGTCGCACGCAAAACACGGAACAGTGTGCTAGTTGACTCAATCACGGCGTGGCACATATCACGTGCTGCATACAACAACGTTTCATACAGCTCCCGGTCCGAAGTACGTCACTTGTGAAAAATGGTGGTCAAGACGTCTCAGATATATAGCATTTTCTGACTTTCCCTAAAGCCAAATATCCAAGTTTCCCTAATTAAAACCCATACACGGATTTGTAAAGATGTTTAAAAAAAATATATCAAAATACTCGATTTGTTTCTAAATTGTTATTTTTTAAATGCACTCAAAACTATATTTACCTACAGTAGCCCCATGACTTCTTTGGTGCCGACTGACAGCTCACAGCTGACGGCTTTGAAAAGTTACCAGGCCAAATTATGTATCCCTACGCAAAACCATAAGATCTGCAAAAACATGTGTTTAGCAGCTGTCACTTTTGACAGTCAAAATTTAGGTATATACCTAAATATTGACTGTCAGAAGTCACTGTGAGCTGTCAGTCGGCACCAAATAAGCCATGGGGCTACTGTATATACCTAAATGTTGACTGTCAGAAGTCAGCTGTGAGCTGTCAGTCAGCACCAAAGAAGCCACGGGACTACTGTATATACCTAAATGTTGACTGTCAGAAGTCA
>CABFVX010001399.1:38850-65561 GCA_902151425.1 Timema shepardi | reverse complement strand
AAAAAAAAAAAAAAAAAAAACATTTTCCCTGACTGGCAACCAAATTCCTTTATTTTCTTGGTAGATTTTTTTAACTCCTTTACTTTTCCAGGTTTCCATATTTTCCCTGTATATGGCCACCCTGTTAACATGTTCAATCACCTGTGACGTCTGTGTTCGTCTGGTGTGACGGTGATTCACACCAACAATCTTTTAACTAGCTATCATTTACATTTCACTATTTTACACAAGATATTTATTTTTAATATATAGAATAGAGAAAAAACATTAAGCTTTAGGTTTTGTTTCGATTTTATCATGAGATCAAAAACACTTTTAATAAATAAATCCATAGTGAGATATAATAAACATTTAGTTTAAATAAAAATACTTGTTTGCCATTAGTTTTTTCCCCAAGATAATTATTTTAAGCTTATTGATAAAAAAAATCTTCAGAAAATACACATTTACATACTATTTAGAACTATGGGGCTGTTTAAACCAATGAGAGTGTTTGTTTCGGTTACTGTGATGTGTCTGTTACTGAGATGCGACGATGTGAGTTTATTCGTCGCTCCACTTGCGTTTGCGGTTCCTCGTAAACCATCTTCTCACCCGCGCCTCTGAGAGGCCCAAATCCAGAGCTAACTGCTGCCGGCACTCGATTGCGGGGGACCGGTTTATGGCCATTTGTCTCTTGAGACAAGACAGCTGTCTCTCTGTTAAGGGAGGTACTCTAGAAGACGAACCTGCGGACATGAACAGGGTACACACAGATCACTCGAGTCCAGGGACTTGAACAGGGACATGGGGACTAGAACAACATGAGATACAAGTGTCGACTTGAGCGACAAAGAGCTAGAGAAGGCTATGATAAAAATTGTCTGTCCAAGGACTCTCTCAGGGGTGAAGTGAACAGGGGTGGTGAATGATTTGTTGTTGTGAGTGATGCGGTCAAGAGAAAACAAGGGGTGAAGTGAACAGGGGTGGTGAATGATCTGTTGTTGTGAGTGATGCGGTCAAGAGAAAACAAGGGATGAGTGGGGGAAGTCTCATATTTTGGCAGACTTTAGGGAGTAGAGTGGCACAGAGGTTCCACAAACCATCTAGTGAAGAAGACCAAATTATGGTGGGATGGCAGGTCTTGCAAATTAAGGGCTGTATTTTTCCAGTTTTTATAGATTTTTTTTTTTGGCAAAATTAAACTAACATTTCTCAAGTATAAACATAAGAGTTTAATTTTCTTCACACCCGCCTCGGTGGCGTAGTTGGCTAACGCGCGAGTCGTGTTGAGCTTGACCGCCGAGGACGGGGAGATCGAGGTTCGAATCTCGGTCGGGTGAACTGGGGGTGGTTTTTTCTAAATGGTTTTACACTTTACCTCCACGCAAGTGCGGGTGCACTTCCTCTAATTCAACCTTCACAAATACTCATCCATTAGAATAATTAGTACTTAAAGCGTATAACCCGAACGGGTAGTAAGACGCGGTGCTAAATATTAATTTTCTTCACATGGTGTTAACAACAGTTGTTGAATATCTGTCGAAGGGATCCTGGAATTTAATAACCACTTTCTCTCTTCATTTAAAAAGTATGTCGTCTAATGTCGCTATGCTCATGACCAAATATTAACCGACTGTTGATAGCACCGTGTAAAGAAAATTAAACTATACATTTATACTAGAGCGACATTTAATTTTTGCCGTAAAAAAATTATTTGCTATAAAAACTGTCAAAACACTGACCCGAACTTGTTCCCCCTTTTACCCCTGTTTTTGGAATTGTCTTCTGATTCAACAATGAAGATACTATTTCCTTAGACAGTCAGTTGCAAGTTTGGTTTCATGCTCCCTCTGTTTACCAAAAGTTTCCAAAAGGGCAATAAAGTGCTTGATATCAATAATTGTCACCACATATTTGTGCGAGACAATGTTATCGGCTCTTGTGACATATCGACCATACATACAGACACACACTCGATGTAGAGCCAGACTTTCAATTGAAACTATCCTCCGTTTATCGCGACATTCGAAAGGTGACGGCAGAAAAACTGCACCGACCATCAAATTAGGTGAGATCATGTTCATTATTAATATACAGATACTTTAAAATAGCACTAATTCTAATTCGTTATTTCTTTCATCGATAGGAAATGTGTTATGTAGAATACTAAAAATGTGTGCGTAGGTGTATGATTGCCCCTCGTGTGGCGGAGTCAATGGGAGTGGCAGTGGGAGACGCAATCACCTCTCGAGACGGAGTGATAAGGAGGGACATTACAATCAGTTGGTAGAAAGGTGTTCTCCCAGTCAATCTTGAAGTTGTAGCATTTGGCTACAATACTTGAAGAATCGACCAAGAAAAATATATACAACTTATCCTCCGAACTACGAGTCGGGAAGAAAACATAAACACTATCGAACATAAGCACGCCGTGAGGAAAACTAGCCGCTACTCTCAAGTTTTGATCGGCGACCACCAAAGCGCGCCACACAAACATGGACAGTCCAAAGAGTTTAAGATGCTAAGAGATGTTGTTCTTCTACGTTCTCGAAGCGTCGGGATGTTTAGAGCATATGGTAGAGGTTTCTGTATTCATGCGCGTTCCCCTCCTTTGATGATCCATGTGTTTGCCCACACCTTTTATCCCGTTCTCTGGAGGGGGGGGTTGTATATATATGTGTCCGGCGAGGCTCTGTATGTCAACTCTTGATGGAAGAAAAAAAATAATCTTATTTTATAATTTGACTTCACTTTGCATATTTCAATCTTTGCACGCCCCTACAGTAATTTTCTTTCTAGGAAGACGATTATAAAAGGACTCTAAACCGAATATGGAGCCCATGAAAGATGTAATTAGCCTCCTTTTAACTATAATACTGATCAGTGCTTGCATTTTGAAACTTTAACATATTTTATTATCAACGAAATGAAATATATTTACTAAGCATTTGAAAAACACACAAACTAGAATGACTATCATATGATATATAATATTTATGTATTGACAACACCAATGCTGCAAATAAAAACTTCAAATTTTCAGCAGGAAATATAGGGTGTTTTGGTTTTTTCCACCCCATTTATTTATTTATTTGGGGTATTTAACATACACTTTCTGAACAGATTGATTAAATCAGCATGTGATTTATAAACCAACTTAAACCTAGAACTCTTAATTCATCACTGTGAAAGGGGGGAATATCACATTTCACCAATGAACAATTTTGCAACCGTGCAAAGGAATCAAACTTGGGACTATTAGCTCAGAAGCTAGACATTCTAACAACTAAGCTAAGGTGTCGAACCTTAGTCTTATTGTTTTCTATAGGAGATAATTCAATCTGATAGCAAATTAAAATTTATTTTACTTAAGATTATGACAAAACAGATTCTTTTTAAACGCGGCCCCCCTCAGTATTTTCAATATTCAATGTGTTTCTTACGATCAAATAAGTTCAACATGTCTGCTTCAAAGAATTCAACCCCCTGTTTTTTTTATGATACTGTTAATGAAATATATCATGGAGTAGCTTTTCATCTTATACCCTGCCCAATACTTACACAGAAAGTGGATCTTAGGCACGTGTCTGGTTAGTAAGAATAAGCATTCCACGTAAGACATTAAAAAAGTAATTGGTATTTATTTTCCTCATTTCTTAGCAAGTGCAGAAAAAAAAAAGTAATGGACAGTTATGTATTTACTTTAAACACTTAAACGGTTAATACAGAATCTCACCACCTTGTTTTTTTAGCTGATAGCATGCTGGAGTTATCACAGTAATGTATTTGATCATATACTCAAAAGACCGAGAGAAGATTAGTCGTTACAATGCATGGAGGTATAAAAAAAAGAAGCTACACCCTTCGGGATAGAGGAAGTATACTCCATTCACGGTAGGAATTACTCTCTGAAAGATCTTTTTTCCTACCAAAATCCTACTATATAATATATTTCTGGTAGGGAAAAAGGCCTTTC
Organism: Timema shepardi; assembly: GCA_902151425.1. NCBI lineage: Eukaryota > Metazoa > Arthropoda > Insecta > Phasmatodea > Timematidae > Timema > Timema shepardi. The sequence goes on along the minus strand of CABFVX010001399.1, from coordinate 61,603 downwards.
AGAAAACAATTCCTACCGTGAACAGACTTTACAGCACACATTAATAGTCGGATTGACTCCGCACCAAGTACGGCACTTTAGTCAATACAAGACGACACCCACCTATACAAGAATAGAATGGGCTGGTTTCTAACGCTCAACTGACCATTCCATTAGAGCCAAGGTAGGTGTTGTCTCGTATTGACTATAGTGCCGCACTTGGGTCGTACTCAATCCGACTGTGAATTTGACAGTAAGTAGCGTCATACGTCACATCATTTGACCCATTGGTGCTGCTGCTGTCAATTTCACGTACCTCCTTGTAAGCCCGGCTTGGACATACAAAATTTGCGACCTGAAACCAGGTTGACTATGCCCTTTCACAAAAATCTCACCAGGATTCGAGGTTTACCGGTTTGTCATCAAATGCGGAACAAACAAATATAACACATATTTATTATTATTATTAGCACCGCGTCTTACTACCCGTCCGGGTTATACACACTTACGCTAATGTGTAATGGTAGGGTGATTGTAAGATGAAATGGAGGACCTACAGTTTAACGTGAGATCTGAACCACGGTGGAGACCTGGCATTCCCCACATTCACAAGAACACATATTTAAACGCTGCACAGCAATTATTATTATTATTATTATTATTATTATTATTAACACCGCGTCTTACTACCCCGTTCGGTGTATATGTTTGATTAGCAGTTAAGTCGCCAGTGGGAAACGGTCCGTGTCGGAGGTGTTGTCAGTACTGACGTGTACCAAACTCTATATTTGTGAACAAAGTTTATTAATTTTAGAAAGGTGGTGACCTTGTGCTCATTTAAATGAGCTGCTGCTAGTCCCAAGTCACAACACGAATACACCCAACATCTCCTCTGGGGAAAACTTGGGATCTCAAGGCGTAAGATTTATCTTTGCTCTCTCTTAGTTAGCTGTTGCCAAATCTATCTTGTTTTAAGTCATGTCTGAAGGTGGTAATAAGACGCTACTGGCAACATCAACTAACGAGCGTTGCGAAACTTGTCTTACACTCAAGAGGAGACTGAAAACAAGAGAGTCAAAACGTTGTTTCCCCATAGTAGCGATGAGGTTCCCACAGAGATGATATACAGTGTACAACATACACCAGGCAGCTCAGTGCAAATATACAATATCTTGACTTTTAATAAAATAAAATACACTTTTTAAGGTCTGTGTTTTATTAAACATAAAATGTAGGTTATAAAAATAAAATAGAAACAAGTAAAAAAGTACAAATAAAATTAATGACATATATAGTAAAAAAAGAGAGATGGATTTTTAAATGTTCTATAATACAAGCATTCTGATAAAAAAAACACATGATAGGTTGGATTAAAATCCAAGCATTTAAAATAACTTAAAAAATGATTTGTTTTCACTGGCTTAATTTCTATAGAATTGAAGTTGGTTTTTTATGCACCGTAAGTAATTAAATACATTTAGCTATTGATTACTTAAATTAACTACAATTTTATATACAAATAAAATTCCTAAATTGTTGTTACAATTAAGATTTCACTGAATTGAAGATTTTATTCATAGTAAAGCGTGCAACAAATTTCAAACAACATCATCAAGGTGTTTCTTGTATCACTCCCGTAGCTTTGTTTACTAAACGAAAAAGAGAAAAAGCGTGATATAAAGTTCAAAACAAAAATAGTGATTATTAAAACGAGCTCCGTTTTGAAAATCGCCGCCAACTTTTTTTGTCAATTTTGCGGAATAAAAAAAACCACTCAAATCTTGAAAATTAAACTTTAAAAAAAAAATCCAGGTACAATTTACCAAACAATCTGGATTGTCCCAGAAAATTCGGGAACGAACAGTCAACTTAATATCGATAGTCGTGTGGTTTTGGTTTGGGTACCTCTTAAAACTTTATTTTCTAATCAACATGACTATTGACTTGATCAAAGTTAAGTGTTATAAACGTAAATATGGCTTTTTATTTAATTAAAATAACTCCATGATATTTTATATACCTAAAACATGCCTTAAAAGTTCGTTATAAAAATATATAAAAAACACTTGGGACACCATAATATATTATGGTTTATTAAGTTTTGTCTAGAATATATTTTTGAAACAGTTAAATTAACAAACTTAATGTCAGTGACGAGAGAATGAGTGCGTTTTTATGAAACACTGAAATTTAATTTTGGGCGTTTTCTCTCTTTTTTCAAAGTGACCTCAATTTATGGAGTCTGCCAATTTTAAGGCCAATGTTATTATTGGCCGATGGTTTCTTACTGTTTTAATTAAGGTATGATTTAAAATTCAACACTTTGTAGATGTAATATTTAATATATAAGACATTTCACACCAATACACTTATTTTTTTATAGTTAATAGGTATTAGAGCTAAAAATGCTTTAAAGTTCTTTCAAGCAAAAAAAAAAAAATTATCTTCATATCATCAAAAAACATCTAAAGTATGTCAATAGCTTGCACATATTCGTAAAGATGAGATTGTGGAACTTCAACTTACGTCTAGTAACGCCATCTATCGACAAACACCGTAAACATAAAAAAAAATGGCATCCAAAGGTACTTTAGTAGTGTACATATTAGTTCTCTTAAATTTACATCTTTTAATTTTAATGTACTCAGCGGGATAACGAATGAAGATTTATTTTCAGAAGCAGAAGCTGTTTAGCATTAATTAATATATGAAACAAATTTTTGTCAAAAATATATTGAATATTTAAGCATCATTAGACTTTTTGAGGTTTTTAAATATGTACTAAAACCTTGGAACAAATTAAACCACCTAGGTTGAGGACTTACTATGTATGTTTTCATCAAATTAAGTTAAAAAGATAACACTGCGCCTGATGCACTACTATTGTGGCCCACACCTGACGCGATAGGACATTACAATCTTCTCGCGGTGTTCCCGCCTATTCACATTCAGTTTGGCGCGGGTCATTTTCCGGCGCGCGTCATTGAACCATTTACACACTTTGATTTCATCGAAACCCAGCTCGTGGGCGACCCTCTCTCGGCCTTGTTTGGGTGGATGACCGTTTTCAATAAACTCCTCCTTCAGGCGTGACAATTGATTTTCTGTCAAGAAATGCTTTCCTGGTTTACTGTTATTGTATCCATCCCAATCCAGATTACCAGAGTATAATGAACACACTGTTTCTGGCGGTGTTTCACATAGATTACCGTTTTTAATATAGTCCCGGTGTCTGCGATTATTGAACCAAGTACACACTCTGGTATGGGGTAGACCCAGTTGTTTGGACAAATCTTTAAGACATTTTAGCGACGGCTTTTTGTTTATAGAATAGTGACTCAGCAGAATTTCCAGTTGATCTTTGTTAAAGTAATATCTGGCATTGTTTGGCTTGAACGAACCTACACCAGAGGTCAACAAACGTTTATTTATTTGCTGTTGTTTTTGCCAATGAACTTTTTTAGTTCTTTTCGTGGATATGGTCAGCAAAATCCTTTGGCGATCTGAGCGACTCTTTTTTTCAAGGTTAGCACGGGACATTTTCTTGCGCACCATCGTGAACCAATTGGATACCTGAAATTCTTTCAAATCCAACTTTTTAGCAATAGTCTTTTGGTAATCTATGGATGGGTAAGAGTTCTTAAAAAACTCTGCCTTCAGGATTGAAAGTTGCTTTAAACTTAGTAAATTCCTCTTTCTTCCAATAGCTTCACTAATGTTCGGCTCTGTTGGGCTTGAAAAACCGTTTGATTTATTGTTTCTAGTTCTATTACAGTTTTTATTTCCCCCTTTCTCTTCACCGCCGTAGAACCATAAATACACTTTCCTGAAGGGTATATTTAGTTGTTTGGCCAACTCTCGCATGCGTTCGTGTGACGGCTGATTGTCCTCTGAACACGCCTTGTTCAGATTTTTCACTTGACTTCTGTTTAAACCAAGTTTTTTCCTAGCATTGCTTCGATCAGGCAGTTCACAAAGGATAGAATCCACGGTATTGCTAATTTCGTCGTTTGATGCATTAAAGTTGGAAGCACGCTCGCCTTTATGAGGAAATTGCGCTCTGCGCCTCATATTAGGGCTGTTATCTTTTACAGATGATTTATTTAGCGTTTCTAGATGTTTGCCGTTTGGGAAAAGGTATGGGCTATGCTTTCTGGTAATTTTTGTCGTATTGGTTTTAATCTTGGAGCGTTCGTTATAGAACCAATGCCGCACATTAGTTGCAGACAAACCCAGTTCTTTAGCGAGTACTGCGCAAGATTCCTGTTTGGGAGTCGAATCAGCTGTAAATGCTCTTCTTAGACACATTAATTGCTTCTTGGTGAGCGGTGTATTTTTAGGCCTGGTCGCATCGTAATTGGACTGAGATCGGGGCGTTTGCCTTAAGGATTCCGCGAGTTCTTCACAAACCATTTCAAAAGGTTTAGAAGTATCTAAAACATTGACATCTATGTTGTCAAACAAACTTGACTTTTCCCCATTTCGACTACAACAATACAAGTTTGGGCTTCCCGAGATGTCAGTGACGCTCTCTCTGCGTTCTGGCTCTGTCTCATTTTGAGTGAATCCCATTTGTGGATACTCAGGATTTTCCATTTCCAAGGTTGTCTGAAGAAGACCTGTGGATTAAAATTACAATGTTTATATCCATGTTAATCCAGAATTTATATTTTTATCTGATAAACTTTCTTATAGTTTAATTTATGTAAATTTGAGAATCAAACGTTGTTTACCCAATCAAAAGGAATTATTCAAACCATAGCTTAAAAAAAAGATCAGTTATGAAATTATTTTAAATTAAAACCTACTAGCAAGAACTAACTCTGGGGTTCAATCTCTTAGCGATTTAAAAATACTAATGGGGAGATTTCTTAACAAACTCAAAGATAAAAAAATAATGCCAAATAGCTGAAATGTTACTTAGATCTAAATTCATCCAAAAACTTATTTTTTTAAGCAGTGCACCTTACTATCCACTTGGGCTTTTGTACTAATTACGCTAATGGTTAAAGGGATGAGGAAATTTATATTTATAGGAAATTTACCCACATGTTATGCAGGGAGAGTGGAAAACCATTTAGGAAAAAGCACCCTAAGTACACCTGACCGACATTTGTACCCCGAGATCTCCCCATCCTCGGTCGTCTAGTCTAGTCTAGTCTAGTCTACTCTAGTCTAGTGCAAAAGTAGCGCCTTCGACCCTGCAGAATCTATTTTGATGTATTAGACCAATTAATGTTTATTAAAATTCATAATCGGACAAATAAAATTTTAGACTCTTTTATACAAAAAAATAAATAAAAAATACATGATTTAAAACCATATGTTATGTCGAATATTACTAATCAAAGGTTGTGATGAAATAAGCATAAATTTGAATAAACAAGGCTTTCTTATGATTAAAATAGTACTCCACAAGTAGTTTGTAAAATTTACAATGATTGGTATTTTGATAGTAAGTACTTAGCAAACCTGTATATAAGATGGTTATATAATTTCCACCCTTTTAAATATTAATTCCCTGTTCTATCTAACATAATATTAGTACTATGCTATTGTGTTAGGGATGGAGACAGTTAAATTTAGAAGAAGTGTACCTGAATTTATGTGAAGGAAGAATGGATAACGTTCTGTTGGAAGACACTCACAGTTGACTCAGCAGGGATTCAAACCGTTATACCCATGTCATCATAATCAAGTATATAGTATCTCGATTTGTGGTTACAAAAAATAGATCAGGGGTTGAAAAAATCAACCTTTTTTAAAATGAAAAAGCAGTTTTGATTTCATTAAAACATATTTATCTAAAGAGCTTAAACTTAATAAAAAAGGGAAGGGGGAAGTTTTTTTTAAAAGGATATAGAAAAGATCGGGGAAGGTATTTTTTGGCAAAAAATAATTTATTTATAAAAACAGGTAAAAGTAAAAAACATCCAATAAGCTACAAATTATGTGATCTGTGGAGTGGGTTTCTTTTTATTAAGTTGGGAAGATTTTTTTTTTAGAACCGTGTCTTACTACCTGCTTGGTTTATACATTTAATTACTAATTACGATAATGGCTTTTAGGGATCAGGATAGTTATATGTATAGAAAGTGTAAACACATTTGTGTGGGGGGAGTGTGGAAACCACCCTCAGTACACCTGACCGAGATTCGAACTTGGATCAGCCCGTCAGTATATTCTTCTGCGAGAGCAGCCCTTTGGACCATGCGATCGTCAAAGTGGATTGTTAGTTCATGATAGAAAATATTTGTTCCCGTAAATATGTGTTGAAACAAAAACTGAGAGCTGTTTGAAGAGCTGCAGGTTGACGACTATTGTAGTGGAGGTGCAATACAAGGTGAACACCAGATGTGTCTTGTACATTCAAAATGATGGAACTGAGATCTTTGATATTCTGAAAATTGAAAAATGATATCTAAGAGGTGCTATCCTCACTAAAATGCATTAATATTATTATTATTAGCACCGCGTCTTACTACCCGTTCGGGTTTTACGCACTTACGCTAATGTGTAATGGTAGGGTGATTGTGAGATGAAATGAAGGACCTAAAGTTTAACGTGGGATCCGAACCACGGTGGAGGCCTGGCATTCCCCACATTCACAAGATGTCTTGTCAGAGGTGAAGGAAGGGTTTGGTAATCAGATAAATTTTTGCCGGGACCGAGGATTGAACCCCGGACCTCCAGCACAGAAGTCTGACACCTCACCCCTAGACCGCCAGGTCACCCACCATAAATAATGGAGTGAGTGAAATGGAGATGGTAATGATTTGTGGGTTAGTAGGGAAGTGGATTGGAACGTACAAACATTTAATATAAGTAATAAAGAAAGATGAGGAAATGAGACAAATTGAGGAGAGAGGGAGGCAAACGGAAACCTGTTCAAAAGTGTTAGAAGTCTGGTCAAGAGTAGATAAGCGTAAAGACGTGACGTACAGGGCGTACTATGTCCCAATATTGCGGTAAGCATCAGAAACCTGGGGATGAAGGATACAGGCTAGGAGGGACAAGGATAGGGATAGGATAGAGAAGGGGAGATTGAGGTGGTATGGACATATGAAGAGGATGGAAGGATTCAAAGGATGCGTGAAATAGAGATTGTGGACAGGAGGAAGACCCAAGGACACATGGATAGAGGGAGTGCAGAGAGGAGTGGAGGAAAAAAGGTGGTAGTAGGACAGTAACAGGAAACTGTGCACGATGATGATTACTAATATGAACCTAACTTACCTTGTGGATGTTCACCGCTATTTAACACTTTATAAAACACACATTCTTTGAGTAGCGGCTTATTCACAAGAAAACATTTTATATAATAAAATTAGTAATTAATATAATAATTATATTATTTATCAGTGTCAGCACAGATGCCATGTAGACTTGTCCACTGAAGCATGTTGCGATCAACTTGAACATGTTATCAACCGGTTGTAAACATACCCTTGGCACGATTGAGCATGTTCTCGACAGATTATTATGAAAATGCCCAAAGTAAAACAGAGCATGTTTTTAAACATGTTGTGTAGTATGAGAATGGTGATTTGTTTACTTTATTTTTGTGACATTAAAAGTAACAAAGTATTAAAAAAAAATTATTATCAGTTTAAAAACTGAAAGTTAACTTGAAAATGTCAGTTGATGAGCGTGCGTTCCATGAGGCAACGTGTTTTTTTTATAACTCTTGAAGGTATAGAGACTTTTGTTAAAGCAGAGAGTCAGAAAAAGTGTGTAATAAGTAAATCACTACATGTTTAAGCATGTTGGGAGGGAATGAAGACCACATAAATTTTTTTTTTATCAAATAAATATGTGATTTTATAGATCAATAATACAGCCATTGATTACACTTAGTTAATACATCACTGAATAACGTCAAAAAAGTTTTAAGAAACACTTGAAAATATATTTAGAGATTTACTCTAGTTCACTATCAAAGTTAAATCGGCAATTAAATTTTACTACACAACTTTAACAAGTTATAACCCGCCTCGGTGGCGTAGTTGGCTAACGCGCCAGTCGTGTTGAGCTCAACTGCTGAGGACGGGGAGATCGAGGTTCGAATCTCGGTCGGGTGAACTGGGGGTGGTTTTTACTAAATGTTTTTCCACTCTCTTTCCACGCAAATGCGGGTTCACTTACTCCAATTCAACCTTCCCAATTCCTAATCCATTAGCGTAATTAGTACGTAAAGCGTATAACCCGAACGGGTAGTAAGACGCAATGCTAAATATTATTATTATTAATAAGTTATAAATAATGACTAAATGATTTCAAATCATTACAGTTCGCTAGTTATTCTTACTGCCTGTTCAGGTTATACATATATGTACTAGTAAATATTGCTTCTGTGTTAGGAATGTGGAAGGATGAATTTAGAGGAAGTGTACCCACGTTTGTGTGATGGGAGAGTCACTCATTATAGCCTATATTTATATACTTGTTAAAATTGTGAGATAAAATGTTTAATGTCGAATACAGATCTACCGTAAACATTTGAGTGTCTGGTTGGAATATTACCATGTAAAATAAAATTGGATGGAAGGTCTAGGATAGAAGACTCAATATGACCAGCGTTCGTGGGTGGGAGGGGAGGGAGGAGTGTAAAAAAAAGTCATTTAGTTACACAAAAACCTGTTACAAAACACAGTATATAAACTTTACCATAACCACAAGTGTAAATAAATATATTAACCTAATGTTGTTTTATGTAGAGAAATGAAGTATTATTTTGTATTCCATCATTTGTTTGATTAAGTTGAAATTAAAAAAAAAAATGAATTGCTTGAGTGAATAAACTTTTCATGCCTATTGATTCAGGAAGATTCTATGCATAGCTAATCACCCCGTTTCCTTACAGGGTAGGCAATAAACTGTGCATATAGCTCAAAAAACAACTCGGTACTTAATCCACCTCACTAACTTTCTCCACACTTCCCTGTCCTTTCGCTTCGACAACGTCCATACACAGAGTTGTACATGCTATTTTATTATTAAAACTATTAATGTATCTCTTTTCCACACATTCGCCTACAACATTTAGCCACGTATTACATGACCTACCCCTTCCTTTTGATCCACACACTCTACCTTCATATATTTGCTTCGTCACTCGATCCACACTCATCCTCTCAACATGACCAAACCAACGTAAGACGTTTCTTTCACAATAGTCTTTACAATATATTCAACTTTTTTTTTCCAGTATTACAAAACTTTCTCTATACTTCATCGAGGTGAGAAATTAAAACTACCTCATTATAAATTCAATATGCACTTAAAAGTAAAAAAATCTGAACTCTTTCAATAAAACGGATAGTTCCACAATATTTTTTCCACATAATATTCTTCAATATCGAAAATGAACCATGAAGGGCGAATAAAAAGTTTAGGATACTAACGAAATGTGGTATAATTTGATTACAATTTTAATTTAAATAAGTAGCATATCATAATAATACTGTTATCATAAATTTGAACCATTTTAATTCCACCACCAATAGGGTATCTAAAATCTTTAACATCAATAATAATAATAATAATATTTAGCACCGCGTCTTACTACCCGTTCGGGTTATACACTTTAAGTACTAATTACTCTAATGGATTAGGAATTGGGAAGGTTGAAGTAGAGGAAGTGAACCCGCATTTGCGTGGAGGGAGAGTGGAAAACCGTTAAGGAAAAACCACCCCCAGTACACCCGACCGAGATTCGAACCTCGATCTCCCCGTCCTCAGCAGTCGAGCTCAACACGACAAGCGCGTTAGCCAACCACGCCACCGAGGCGGGTTTTAACATTAATAACTTGAAACAATGTAAAATTCCTCAGAAATTTACAAACTGATATCTTCTGTACTAAAATAAACTTGGTACAAACAAATCTGAGGAAAACATTTAAAATCACATTTTTTTTACTTAACTTAAAAAGTCCAGTTGTCCAACTAAGTCTATATTTTTCAATTTTTGTAAATTTTATCCAAAATGTTTTTATAAATAGTCTTAGTAAAGGATTTAATTATGCATGACAAACTTATTCAAGGGCAAAAAAAGGTGAATTGGTAAACCAGTAATAAAAGTAAAAAGGGAACCCAAGCGATATTGCGCCTCGACATTTTGGATCAAGAAGGAACCAAGACAGCAAGTAACGTTTTATATAATAGTTGGTGACCTGGCGGTCTAGGGGTAAGGTGTCAGACTTCTGTGCTGGCGGCCGGGGTTCAATCCTCGGTCCCGGCACAGATTTATCTGATAACCAAACCCTTCCTTCACCTCTGACAAGACATCTTGTGAATGTGTGGAATGCCAGGCCTCCACCGTGGTTCGGATCCCACGTTAAACTGTAGGTCCTCCATTTCATCTCACAATCACCCTACCATTACACATTAGCGTAAGTGTGTATAGCCCGAACGGGTAGTAAGACGCGGTGCTAATAATAATATATAATAGTTAACAGATTTGAAGCAAAATTAGTATATCATATATTATTTCTCTCCTTATAAAAGATAATCTGGTAAAACTTAATAATTTTTATAGCTGATATTTCTTAAAAACTACAGTTACATATTCTTTAAGAACAATCCACCCCACACCCCCAGTCTTTCAATGATTGCTCTCTCGGAAGATACAGTCTGATCACAAAGAAGAAAACAGAACAAAACAATATTTAGACTTCAACTGTTTTTAATTTGTTGCTAGATCGAATGTCCCCAACCAAGTCGGAATCGTGCTGCGGCCAAAAAGGGTTGTTTCCTGTGTTGCGATGCGAGGGATTGTTATTCGCTCTTCTTGCGTTTACTGCTCCTGTATCGCGCAAACCAATTGGTGACCCGAGACTCTGTGAGCCCCAGATTCCACAGCCAGCTGACGCCGGTACTGCTGCGTGGGGTAGAGGTTTACAGCTATCTCGCTCTTGAGCCACCGCAGCTGGGCTGCTGTTAAGGGTACACTTGATGACGTACCTGCAGATACGAACACACGGGGCCAGGGTTGTGAGTAGTACAGGGAAATGACCCAACACAATATGAGGTACTGCTTGTGGTTAAAACTGTCGCTTCTTCACCAATGGGTGGACTTTGGTCCGAGTCCTCCGTGTTATATTTTTACATGTGGAACACTAAATTAGCTCTAGTTAGATTTTATCCGGTAAAACTACTTCCAGCAAAGCCATTTTATCAATACAAGTTTTAACTAGTTAAAACAGAAACAATTTGTTGAATTAATGTATTTACAGTTTTGAGTTGACGAAACTAGTTCTTACTGAAATCAATAAGTTAAATGTGTTTTTGAAGGTTTTGACGTGTGCTTTCTTTTATTCGTATCAGTTTATTGATTGTGATTGGTCAGTGTGGGTGTCTCGGACATCATTCATTTTTGACAGTATATATATTAGATGGAGGGAGTGTTTATTTTCCGTTCTTTCTATGGAATGGCGGTGGGGGTGGGGGGATGAACGAGACGAGGGTCTGGGGAGAAGGCAGAAAGTGTATTTCATGGAGCAGTTACATATTATGGAGAAAATTAAAGAACGTCACTATAATATAAAGATGCTTACAATCATCTTTTGGCGAAGGATGACGAAGCAAAATGTGCTGTTAAGGAGGAAGACCCCTTTGCAATATTGTCAATTGAAATATTCAATCTTATATTAATTGAAGTGAAACGTCTCAGGAGATAAGACCGCCCTAGAACCCTACAATGTTATCGGAGCAGCTCATGTACACCAAATCTATGCTATGAGTGTAGGTAATAGATCTACTCTCATGTATCCATTCACAAAGCCATATGTTGGTTGACGTGTTGTCACATTTGGCAGTAAAAACTTTCACAACAAACAACGTGTTAATTATTTTCTTTTAACCGTTCTTACATATCCCGCTAGCTAGCTGAAAGACACGGAGTTCCGATACAGGATAAAAATAGAAACTACAAGAGAATACACCAATGGCACTACTACGTACAGAAATCCATAAGAAAATGAAAGGCTCTGTTAGCAAGCCCCATCACTCGGAATGGAACAACCAGGTCGACCTTGTTGACGTGGACCCTCAGGTTGACACTTGACTCAGATTCGTTATGTTCTATGAGGATTATTTAACCAAGTTTGTCGTACTGTTACCACTGCACAGCAAGATGGATGAAGAGGTTGCTTTCCATTTCGGTTGACTCTTCCTGACATTTGCTACCCTGTGCATTTAATATCAAAGTAACAAAGAGTTTGTCAACTCAGTCATAACCGAGATAGCTACAACATAGCAATATAGCCCGAGTTAAAGATGGTATATGGTAAACAAAGGCATAGTAAAAGCCAGGGTTCAGTAGAACAAGTCAATCAGGAAATCAAAAAACATTCTGGCCTCATGGATGAAAGACTACCATTCCAAAAATCCCTCGCTTTTCGCAGTTCATGAAAAACCAAGCCCTTCATTCTTGAGATCAAACAATCAGTATACAAAGTGATAACCAGTATTGAGACCACAGTTACGGCTCACCAGATTTACGCTCCCACCCAAAAGTTATGAAATCGCCCAGGACGAGAATATGAGCTTGCAAAAATCATTGAACAGAGGAAGGCAAAGGAGGAAGAAAATAAGACAAAGAGGAAGATGAGGGAAACACCGGGTATTATTCGCTCAAATAGTTCTTCAAATAGAACGGAAGCACAACAAAATTTGTCGAAATAGGTTACGAGAGTGAAATTTATTTCCGATTACTTCTGGTTGACGTTGAAGGTGGTGCTGATATATCTATACCGGAGGTGGAGAGACTAGAGAAAACCATATAAATACACTGTAGCTCAAAACAGGAAACAAGAAAAATCTTCTCAACATGAAATGGCATGGCTTGCCGCAATAAATCTAAAAAAGTGTAGGTGATGTTTTAAATAAAGTTTATTTTCACATATCGGCATTACTTTTATTTGTCCCGAGAGAAAACTGGTTTTAACGGTCAGACACTTCAGTCAATATGGTTTTTAACTTGTCAGTACGGGTAATGACTACAGGATTTTTAGCGCACACTACAAGTGCCGACTGCATTAGGTTAGTTCTACAAATAACTAGTTAAAACTGGTATTGACCAAAGAGTTTTGCTGGAACTATTTCTAACTAGTCAAATCAGCTTTTAACAAATTTTCGATTTCTAATTGTAAAATATATACCAAATGAAGAGATGTATGGTTCACTCTCTAATATAATTGACATTTATAACTTTGGTCTGTGTATCGTCCGACACCTTAGCTCAGTCAATAGCGTGTCAGCTTGGCGAGGTAAGGATCCCAGGTTTGATACTTGGCTTGGTCGGAATATGTATGATTCATGAAATTGGGGTTTCCCCTCCTTTCACAGTGCTGAGTATTGTATCTGTTCTAGATTCAACTTAGTTTACAAGACATGAGCTGACCCTTTCAGTCGGCTCAGAAAGAACATGTTAAAACACCTTAAAATAAAAAAGTTTGTGACTATTAGTGAAAATTACATTATATACAAGGTTCAATTCTGTACAGCTTAAGTTGGTCCAGGTGACGGGGATTGTGGGCGAGGACAATATACAAAGGAAGAAGAATGTTATAAAGTTTATGTTACTAAAGTGAACGAGGTTAAGGCCAATTTCCTGGCGTTTGATATCATATATTAAATCTTGCTGGTTTGTTTATTAATTTAGAGAATACGCTATTTTCCTTTGGCAATATTCACTGTCGCCAAATTAAAAAATATATAACTTGAAAAACCTAATAAACACGAAATACATTTGAATAAGGAGGATTTTGAAGTGTTTTTCGAGACAGTTTGCAATAGAATTATTATTATTTAGCACCGCATCTTACTAACCATTCGGGTTATACGCTTTAAAACTAACCATTCGGGTTATACGCTTTAAGTACTAATTACACTAATGGATTGGGAAGGTGAAATTAGAGGAAGTTAACCCACATTTGCGTGGAGGGAGAGTGGAAAACCATCTAGGAAAAACCACCCCCCAGTTCACCCAGCTGAGGTTCGAACCTCGATCTCCTCGTACTTGGCGGTCGAGCTCAACACGACTAGCGTGTTAGCCAACTACGCCACCGAGGCGGGTAATAGAATTATCAAAGTGTAGTAGGGACCAAATGGTGTCGCATTTCCCTACTTTTAGCTTCTTAGTCAGCGATATCAAACATAAGGGCTCAAACATTCCAGGCTATAGCACGGCTAAGTGACCATTTCTTCCTCATGTCATCCCAAGACAGGCTAGCTCGACCGACACATTTATTTACATCTATTGAATTTCAGTCAGTATAGCATTGTTTAAGTATAAAATAATCACAGGATAAGAACAAACGGAGAACAATTGGATGTAGCACAAATACTAAAACCACTTTGTTAGTTGCAGTGCAATGATTAGAGCTAGTTTTGTTCATTGTGTAAAGTTAGAGGCATGCACAGTGTACAGTTACTGAAAACTTGCAAACACTCTGGCCGGGGTTGTTGGTCCGTCATGGATCCTTGCACCGACAGGCTCGACCATTTGGCGAGTGCCAAATTCAGCGGATGTAAGACGTCGCCTAGTAGTAATATTATCAAAGGCAAAGTGATCTCATGATCAAGAAGCAATTATACGCTTTAAATTCTTCCAACCTCAATCCCTTAGTCGGCCACACTTCCTGACGAGAGTTTCTGTCTTTCAGTACTTTTCCATTCATTGGGTAATTTTTTTTTTTTTTTTAGAAAATCCTTCCTATATTTGATCTTGTAGTGTTCATGATTAAATTACTTCATATTATGGTGCTTGAAGATTGATCTAGTCTCTCAAGGCAATTTTAACTTATCCAAAGTAAAAGAGACAAACAAGACAAATTTTATGTTTCCGAACCAACTGATCTGTAACTTTCCATTCCCACTATAGTAATTAAACAAAAGGTTTTTCAAAAAATAACCTTTCTTTATTTAAAATGCCTTCAAGCTGTTTTTGTTTCCATCCCAGTGTCTTCCAACTGGTTCAGATTATACACACATGAATAATTACTGATGTCGGTGACCTGGTGGTCTAGGGGTAAGGTGTTAGACTTCTGTGCTGGCGGCCGGGGTTCAATCCTCGGTCCCGGCACAGATTTATCTGATTACCAAAGCCTTCCTTCATCTCTGACAAGACATCTTGTTAATGTGGGGAATGCCAGGCCTCTACCGTGGTTCGGATCCCACGTTAAACTGTAGGTCCTCCATTTCATCTCACAATCACCCTACCATTGCACATTAGCGTAAGTGCGTATAACCCGAACGGGTAGTAAGACGCGGTGATAATAATAATAATGATAAGTATTTCATTATAGCCCCAGACCAAGAGAGGCGACACACAGTTTGGGAGCCCCCGGGTTTAATGATTCAGCCTGAAGCAATGGACCAATGGGTAGTGCGATCCAAGTTAAGATTTCAACGAGATTTATTTTTCTTCAGGTTATTCGCTTATATACTTATTACACTAATGGTTTTAGGGATTAGGAAGGTTATAATTGAAGGAAGTGTACGCGCATTTGTGCAGAAAACCATCCGAAAGAGATTCGAGCCTCAATGTCACCCCCATCAAGTCTAGTCTGTGATAGTAGCGCCTTAGACCATGCAGCCACCGTAGGTCAGGTCGAATTGAAACATTAAAGGATCCCGTTACGATTATTGCAAGTAACATTCTTTTTTTAGTTTATTCTTCCCTGTAATGTAATCAAATTCGTGCACATGTGCATAGCCATGACTCATCTTTGGCTGAAGACCACCCGTAGAGGGGTGGAAAGATAACGTGAAAACCATACTTAGAGAGTTGAGATGATTATACTCAACAGGGAGAGCTGTGTTAAAAGATACACACCGTGTATTAACTGGAAAAAATATGTTATTTTGACCAGCATAGATAAAATGGAGATGAGCTGATAAAAGTACAGAACGAAAAATATCTTGGAAGAGTGGAAGTAAAGAAGATCTAATAAGAGGACAGCAGCGAGAGAGAGACCTGTTAGTAAGAAAAGAAGTGCCTCTAAGTGTAAGGAAGTGTTGTACAGGGCGTACTTCATACCCATTGTCACACGTGCAGCAGATACATGGACAGTGAATGTAAGAGAGACTGGGAAAGTGGAGAGAATGGGGATTAAGTTTTAGAGGAGTGTGTTAGCTGTCACGAGGAGAAACAAGATTAGGAATGAAGTTATCCAAGAAAGGGTGAGAGTACATGAAATAGGTATTAGAGGAAGTAAGACTGAAATGGTATGGACATGTAATGAGGATGTTTGGAGTACATGAGATAGTAGAGTAAGCAAGACTGAGATGGTATGGGCATGTAATGAGGATGTTGGAGTACATGAGATAGTAGAGGATGACAAAGAAAATTATGGAAATGATATATGAAGGGAAAATATCACAAGGGAGGCCAAGAAAGAGAGAGGAAGGACATATAACAGAAAGTGTGCAAGTGAGAGGGGAAGAATGGAAGGAATTAAAGGAGGAAGAATGGTAGAATTATAACAGAAGATGGAGGCATTTTACTAAACTGATCCGGAAACAGGCTGGAGACAGTTGATGATGATAAAATAAAAATTGTTTATTTTTTTAAGGAATATGTAAAAATTCCTTGTCTTGTCCTTGTTCTTTCCAACAAATCGAATGTAACCTCAAATTTTAATTTTTTTAAAAATATTCATTCACTTGCAACTTCAGCAGCAATGTGTGTGAACATTTGATATTTTTCTTAATTTTCTTTTGGGTGGACATTTGGAACACATTTTAGAAAATATATATTTTTCTAGTCAAAAATGATAACATTTTACTCTTGGTATTTTATATTTATTGATAATATCTATCAAAAATCAATAGCTGCAGAAAACGTGACTTGACATAATAATACGTCAAAGTAGATCTGGTAAATTTTCTAGGTGTCAAATAAGATTCTTAATATGAAAATTTGGAATGCAGTTAGATTTCTTTAGTCCATTTATGTAGAAAAAAACTAATTCCAAGTTGTCATAAAATAATAAACTATTTATTACTTGGTAAAATGGCTAGTAAAAAACTTTAGCCTAAATTTTATTCTAAAGCCAAGGTGTAACTAAAGTCGTTGGCAGCCAGGTCAAATAAAAAAAAAGCGAACTTAAAAGCCGTATTTTAAGTTTTGGCCGAGTTCTTATATTGGTACTCAGACTGGTTACTCATTTCAATAGGTTACTGATTACAAAATAGTTAAAATAAAATATATTATAGTTTAAAAAAATATAAAAGTTTATTATTGCTAAAAGATTTGACACCCAGGGCAAGCGCCCCCCACCTGCCTTGCTCTAGTTATGCTACTGCTCTAAGGCGATTTTTTATTTAAATTAATATTAAGGTATGACTAAACATTTTAAACTGTAAAATAATTATTTCAATAATCATTTCAAAATATTTTATTTCAGATTAAATGAACAACACAATCACATGTTTAGGTATATCGTTTAAGAGTGTTATATTATGCACACATAAACCAATATAGAACACATTATGGACAGTTTTTTTTAACTTATTCCATTTTCTAAAATTGATTATAAATACCACAAATATTGAAATAGAATAATATAAATTCAGTCAAAGGAAATGTCTGTGCATAGAATTTACAGATTTATTTAGCACCACATCTTATACTACCTGTTAAGGATCTAATTTACTAATTACTAGCTTAGGTAGAGGAAGTGTACCAACATTTGCAAGGAGGGAGAGTGGAAAACCACTGGGGAACGGGGAGACACTCAAAAAGTACACCCGACAGATTCGAACCTCGATCTCCCAGTCATCAGCAGTCTGGTCTAATGCAAAAAGGACGTCTTAAATCAAGCGGCCACCAACGCAGGTGTAGTTACAGATCACTAATTAATGAAATATATCTTATCTTCGGAACAATTCCTTTCTGTTGTTTTAATTTTGTTATGATGTTAATATATTTCTAGGTAATGGACAAAGTCTACAGAAATTGAAATACCCATTTTTAAGAAATTGATCAGACAGTTAATTAGGTTAACTAGTGCAGTAATAAAATAATCATAAACAATTTAACACGCAATACAATACAAAACACTACTTTAAAAAATAGCAACTTATTAAACTTAGTATATTAGTTATTACGCTTAAAACAACCACAATCCCAAACAAAAATAAAAGGTTATACAGTTAAAAGGAATGTTTTATATATATATATATATATATACATAAAAGATAATAATTTAAAAATGCAGAATGGCAGCTCTAGAGAGTTTAATGAGATGACTAATGGGTGGCCAGTAAGAGCAAGATAAGTCAATCATTCTAGCTAGATTTAACTTAGGCAGTGTTGTTCCTTTTCAACCATTCCGCTTGTACAAGGTCATAATAATGAGTTAAATGAGCTAAAAATTAATAGCGTTTACAATATTTACAACACAAAGAAACAAGTAAAATCAATTAAATTTAAACAGGGTACTATTTTCTACGAATGCACACATTTTTGGTTCTCAATTTTTTCTCACACAAACTATTCAGGCTTGGATAGAAATATACAAGTCACGGTGATCGCCATTACTAGAAACAAAGTCAACGAGGTATCGTCCAACATGGACGACTTTATAGCTTTATGTAAACTGATTAAAAATCACACATACATGTGTCAGAGATACAGGTTAGATTTTAATTTTTAATTTTAGCGAATTGAATTTTTTGATGTATTGAAACGGCGACAAAATGTCGGGAAAAAACTGTTTCCCGATATTATTTGCTAGTGTGACATCTGAATCCTTGACTAATGTGATGGTCCCTTAAGGGTGCCGCGAAAATATGGGGAAGATTATATATACAGTAGCCCCATGGCTTCTTTGGTGCTGACTGACAGCTTTGAAATGTTGCCAGACCAAATTATGTATACCTACGCCGGACCAGATGATCTGTAAAAACACTTGTTTGGCAGCTGTCACTTCTGACGGCCAAAATTTAGGTATATACCTAAATGTTGACTGTGAGAAGTGAGCTGTGAGCTGTCAGTCAGCACCAAAGAAGCCATGGGGCTACTGTATATACCTAAATATTGACTGTCATAAGTCAGCTGTGAGCTGTCAGTCAGCACCAAAGAAGCCATGGAGCTACTGTATATACAATTAGGTAACAACAGACTTAATATGAATTCTTACTTAATATTAATTTCCAATCATGGACTAATAGTTTTAATTACATCCTAAACCATCACGCCAGGACAAAATAACGTTTTATAACAAGGGCTGTAACATACTGGAGGCGTATAAAATGTCAACATTTTAATATTTCAAACTTCCACTACTTCAACAAAGTTGTGAGAAAATGTTGAATGTCTACTTTACTGTTGAGCTGAGCCAAATTTTAAGATCGCAAAGAAATATAAAAAATGTCAAGTGAAATACAGATTTTGATTCTAATCCTTAAAATAGGGCATTTATAAAGCGCCCAAAATAGTGCACAGACAATTCCAATACAGGAGCGACCTAATATTTAAAATGCCCGACATGAATATCACGTAACATATTATCAATTATTTTGCTAGAAGGTAAATTCAGAAATTATCAACTATCCACACATTTCAAACCGCGAGTTATTCATGAAATGGAGTTATGTATTCAAGATAATAACAAATACATTATAAATCTAACTAAAATGTTAAAAGCCTCTCCCAAACACTTGTGTTTAAAAGTAGCCATTTTTTCCCCAGTATGTAAAAGTTCAGGTTTCTAATTACTTTCAATATTAAAATATCTTTTGAATTAAAGGATGTGCTTCATTCATCCAACATTAAATATTATCACTTTATAGAGAATGTTATGTATGAAATAAAGTGAATTGAGCAAAACCAATTTGTTATAAATATAATGATAGAATTGTAGGAAAATAATAGAGAACAAATAAGTTTTTTTTTATTTGTGCCCTACTATTCTATCATTTTATTTTTAATAGAGAATGTGAATGAATACATTTCGTTCACCTTGAACTTAGCAATCTTATCTTGGCGTATTTTACAATGGTTTTATAGGTTCCACAACTATATTTAAAAATTCACTGACGTCTCCAGATTTTTTCAGAGTTAATTTACAATTTTTTCCAGCCATTATATGTGATATAAAGTATATTAAAACTATTATTTTATTACAATCACAACTTAAGTAATATTAATAATAATTTTTAGACACACATACATCCAGGAATTGTGTCGGTCTGGATTTCCGCTAGAAGTGGTGGGCTATTAAGATGGTAGGCCGGAAAAGACGACACAATAACAAGAGGGCAAGAAATACGTAACAAAACTTCACCGGATATATTCAGGGTGTTCAAAGAATTCCGAAGAGTTGACCAAATTTTACGCAAAAGATGTTGCTTCACAATTTCAGAGCCTTTGTGTGATTTTCCACAAATCTTTCAATTATAGGTAATCACAAGTTTTGAGGAAGATGTGTTCATAAAATGCTAAACAACGTGAACAAAATACAGAGAGTGGAATTAGCTTTGACATTCTGGTAGTGTCACAGTAAAGATGGGAGTTAATTTCTTGACTGTGATGTAAAAAGGGTGATTAAATGTGGGCTCAATTTGTGAATATTGAAAGCAAAGCGGGGCCAGAGCACCGAATGTACCACCATCAAACCATCACCAGATGAGCTCAAAAAATTTAAAACAAAAAGCTGGTATCAGCCATTTTCTAGAATAAGAAAGGAGTGTTTCCGACCGATTTCATGGAACCAAGAACCACAATAATAGAAAGTTACGGTGAAACACTAAGAAATGTGTGCACGGCAATTCTGAATAAAGAGCGCGAAGTGGCGATGTCAGGAGTCGTGCTCTTTCACGATAACGCGCCACGGGACCACTTTGTTTGGGAGGTACAGCCCAGACCTAGCACCGAGCGATTGTCACCTCTTCACCCACTAGAAAACCTTAACAGTGCCTAAAATCAACACGGCACTTAATGATGGGATCAAATCAAGTCCCAGCTCGGCATATTCGACACGAGGATATAAAAACATGTGGACTGAAATGATAAGTGTCTGGATTCGAGGGGTAGCCAAGTTTAGGAGAAGTACCTGTAAATAGTTCCGATATGTAATAAAATCTATTTTCCCCATTGCCATTTTTCTTAAGAGCCCACAAATTATTAAATCCAAATAGACATTGGAGCTTCGGGTTAAGATTGTTACTTTTAAATTTGGAATGCAAAATCTTCAGGAGAAGAACACGGTGAGCGGTAAATATTTCTCGAAAGGAAGAAGTGTCAATTATTTTGTTTAACTGGAAAAGAGAAACATTTGAGTGTTTGTTTTTTGTACACACCCCTTTAATATTTCGAGTCCAGCATGTCTCCACGCATGGTTGGTCCTTGCGTCCCTGTTTTAACAAACCTGTTCTAATTAATATATAACTTAGTTTGATTAGACACGCCAATTCACAGGGGAGGAAAACGTATTCAAACCATTCCAAACGCTATGGATTTTCACATCCACACGAATACCAGAATTTGTTTTGAAATGAAATAGGTCCTTAAATGAACCAAACAACTTCCAATCTTCATACGAGTTGATCTTGTTCTTGGATTAATTATTTCTCACAAATTATTATCGTAAAAAATCACCCATTTAACTCTCATCCTCTCTTTCGCTTTCACCAGATTCAATTACGATTTCAATGTCTCTTTTATAATAAAAAAAATACCCTCAGATTACTTTGAAAACCACAAGAGGTCACAATGAAACATGCATGTATAAATATCTACTGATCTTGGTCTAATTTGAAAAAAGAATCACAGAAATAAATTTCACCAACTTTTCCTCCTGGATCCCAAAATTCAAATTTCTCTGATACAAACTTTTATCAACGCAATTCGTTTCACACATTTATGCTTGAAATACACAAAAAATAAATATATATTTCCGACGATAAAAACGGAGTTTGAATAAGATGCGACCAGAAAAGAACATTTGAGATAGCTTAGAAGAATTTAATGTGCCTTAAAGAGACCCATTTCGTGAGATGTGTAATCATTGAAGAATCTTTGGAGGTTGGATACACTTCAGCTCGATATTGACTACCCTCTCAAGGGACTAGTGATACATTTCTCTCGCAGAATGTTTAGTTGCTACAATAAAACCGAGGGGTCCCTTTAGGTTCCAGGGCAGGGACATATGTATTCTGCGTTAAAATTAAGACTATAAGGTTAGGATGCCATGTTTCCAATTTTGTACAAGAAAAAATTTACAATACAGTGAAAAAGTCAAGAGAATGATTGACTAAAATAATATAATTATTACTGTTCAATTGTAAGCTAGCTAATAGAGTGAAATAAACCTTTTGGATGTTGACACACTACGGGAAGGTCGCAATTAATATAAGCGAGAGACCCGTTTAAACACGAGTTACGCTGCTAATTCCGCACAAATTGTTCTTCAATTTAAGACGAGAACTGCATACATTCCTGCGACTCAAATCAAATCTGATAGCCAATAAATGTGCTGAAGATGTATAAATGTATAAAACTCGACACGGAGAGAAAAAAAAATGGCAGTTTAAATCACACGTGTAAATACACACATCACAATTAACAACAGTACTTACATCCTACAAATAATACATACAATTTGGTCACTAGTGGACATTTGTTGTATAAAATATATAACTAACCTACCCCACTACAAACTACCAGTGACAATATAGGCAAGTGCAGCGTAACCCTCACAAGCAAAACATTTTTAGAAAGGGGGTAGGGTTAGGGGGAACCGGCGGGAGGGGGGGGGGGGATTGA
>CABFVX010001399.1:22846-38667 GCA_902151425.1 Timema shepardi | reverse complement strand
GGGGATTGAAGAGCCCGAGTGACTAATTTTTATTAGAAACTAAGGTCAATGGATATTCCATAATATGTTTGTTTTTCAAAGAATAATCTTGTAAAATAAAACATTGCTTCTTTCTGGAATTTCATTTATTCTAATTTGTAAAATATATATATATATGAGGTGGTGGGGGTGGCCATGTTTATAACCCCCCCTCCCAAATGGTTCACCCTGCACATGCTTATGACTGACAAAATATATATAATAACTCTGCACAAAAAGTCAGTCTCTTAAAATATTAATTAGGAATGTTTTGAAACAAAGGCGCCTAAAAACTGGCAGTATGCTTAAACACATATACATAAAATGAAGTCAGTAAACATTTTTACAAATTAACTCAACGACAAATTAATCAGACCCGGTCGACCAATTTTAGGGAAGCTTAAAAAAAAACTTTATTCTGAAATTTTCCAGATTTAAAAAAAAATCTATTTACGACACATTTTTTTCCCGATTTTCCTTGGTGATATAATTTTCTGCTTAAACTGATGACATATTATTTAATAAAAATAAAATACTAGTAGATGCTACTAAAAATAACCATTTCAATCTATTATTTTTAGAGTATAGAATATATAAGTAGATTGGTGTAAATGTGGTAGAAACACTGTACAGATATTTAATAAAATTTACAGACAATAAATTTTGTTAACGTGCGAGAAACAAAATCTTTTCACTTTTGTTTCGAGTGTTCAGGTGTGAAATTAATTGTTTTCATAACCAACTATTTACAATCCCAAACTTTTAAAGGTTTTTCGTGTTTGTAGCCCTGTTGAATTTAGCCCTTACTGAAACCAAACAAGTCCAGCTTGGCAATAAAAGTAATTGGCACTGCTGGAAATATAGTCGCAGAACCCTTAACATGGCGGGCCGACGTGACAGACTCCAAGTGTTAAGTTGCACAGGTCAGTATATTATTATATTCATTAATAATACTGGAATATTCATTTTAAAACATGTTTGCAATATATTCAAGTACTTATTCAGGATAAATAAGGATTGTATGTGGACATATGCACGTTGGTACTCGCGTATTAGCTACTTAATACAAGCCTCCTCTAAAATGGATTTCAGGATTACATAATTAAATATTGTCTGAAATTATTTTACTGATTTACTTCATCTTTGCTGAAAGCCGTGTGACAACACTAACACAGAAACTTTCATTGTATGTATTCAATTCAATTATGCTATATTATACAATTATTTACATAAATAGTTTTGTTATGGAATCCTATAAACCATTTTCAATGATCTTGTAAAAACGTTAAGTTTTCTGAGTCTTAAAAATTGAAAATAAATTCTAGATATGCCAAAAGCCCAATCAAATGCATTTTACAAAACAGAAAATAATTAAAAATTTTGTACATTAACTGTTTGCATTCGATAATGTGACCTACCTAAAATCTGAAAAATTATGTACTGTGTAGAAATTGTGGAAACATACTTTCCTGTTACTAATAAAAAAGCCCTCAATCATCATCAGAAAGATCTATCACTGTAGACACGGATTGCTTGGAGGTCCCCGGTGCAGAATTCAAGTCCACCTCAGGTTGCCTCACCTCCTTCCTTTTCACGACGTGTTGGCGAAGAGTGAACCATTCCCGTATTATGTTCTCACCCACTTCCAGCTCATGTGATAGTGCAGCGATAGCCTCAGGGGACGGGCGACCCTCCGAGATGAATGTTTCCTCGAGACGGTTCCAGGTCTTGGCGCCGCGCAGGGCATAGTTCCCGGTCGTCACGCCGACCAATGCCAGGCAGCGAGAGGCCGGGTCTCCCTCGTCCAACTGTGACCGCTCCATGCGGTTCCTCTGGGTCGTGAACCATGAGATCACTCTGTTCAACAAAAGCCCCAGATTATCGGCAAGCTTGCGGAAATGTTCACGGTCGGGTTCGCATTGTCTGATAAACTCTTGTTTTAACCCCTCTAGCTGGTTTTCCTCCAAAAAATGTTGCTTCTTGATTTTCCTTCGTGTCAACTTGTAGCCATCCCTAATTGCGCTCCTCCGGGATTTAAACCAGTTGTTCACCCGTAGAGATGAGGCCCCTAACTCAGCCGAAAGCTGCTCGCAGCGAGCCATCGTTGGGGTCTTCCACAGTTTGAACTCTGCCATCAGTTTCATAACTTGCTCGCTAGAGAAGCTATGTTTGTTCTTCTGAACCCTATTGGCAACCTTCTCGGGCCGGTTCGGGGGAGGTATATCCTTCCCTTTCTTCTTGATGGCCAATCTCCTTCCCACAAACCAATTGTGCACTTTTATCTCGGTAAGACCCAGCTCCGTGGCCATATGCCCAATCTCATCAATGGATGGCCGCGGGTCAGCCAAGAACTCTTGTTCCAGTCGCTCAACCTGGTGGTCCGTAAAACGTCCGGCATTTTCACCCGAATGACCACTTGTACCGCTACGTACCGGTGGCGTGAACGCAACCCCCGTCAGCCTCTTTACCCGCTGACGCTTGGAATCGAACCACCTCGTGATCCTTTTTTCACTCTCAATCCCCAGTTGTGCTGCAAGGCGCTCTGCCTCCTCTTTGCTGGGATAGTGAACAGTTTTGAAGACCTCTTCAAGTGCTTGGATCTGTGCAATACTGAGAGAGGAGCTTGACCGGCGGTTAAAGCGATTTAGCAACGCCAGATAATCACTGTTGATATTGGATCGCCGCATTTCATTCCTCTTGTTGACAAACCACTTGTACACTCTCACTTCCGGGAGATCCAATTCTGCTGCGAGAGCTTCCCAGCGTTCGCGAGGTGGGTGGAAGTTAAGATTAAACTCCTGCTCCAACCGTAACAGCTGCTTCACCGTGAAGGTCCGTGGACCACCCTTAGAAGCGCAGTCGCAATTAGTCTTTTCCTGGGCATGACTTTGGCGTCGCCTTGCAAACCACTTGTAGACACGTTGAGGGTCCCCAGAGCCTAGTTCCGATGCCAGCTTCTGGCATTCCTCCTTCCCCGGGTAGTGGTTTTTGTCGAAATTGAGCTCCAGGCACTGCTGCTGCTCCTCCGTGAATGGCTCAAAGTTTTTGGCCCCAAGACTGTTGAGCAGGAGGCGGCGAGTCATCTCACTATCCCCCATCTGCCTAAGCCGGCGATGCACGCCTGCGAACCACTCCCGCACTCGCTTCTCACCCAGGCCCAGTTGAAGGGCCAAGTGTCTGCGCCGCTCGGCCGTGAGAGTGGAATCTTTCTTGAACTCGCGTTTAAGTCGCTGTAGCTGATCTGGGTTAAGAAACTCGGACTTTTTACGTTTCGCTGCTTCCCCTTCTAGAACTCTCTCCCGCTTCTTGGTCTTGTTGGCTTCCTTTATCTTTCTCTTGGACTTGAACCACGATAGTACCTGTAAGGGCGTCATGCCCAACTCTCCTCCCAAGGCTTCACGCCGATGAATGTCAGGGTAGCGGTCACGAGAAAACTCCTCTTGGAGACGTGCCAACTGGTGGCTGCTGTATTTACTCCGAGAAGAAACTAGATTTATCGGGGGTGATACGTCTTTGCTATAATATGAGAAACTTTGTTCCTGTGCTAGTTGTAGAGGTTCGCCGCAATCGTCTTGGGTCTCAGGCTCCAAAGAGTTGATGGCCTCTATCTTGATGGGCATACAGGCCAACCAGTCTTCACCGATCGGCTCCGTATTCCCATCCGACATGTACACCTGCTCTGATTGGTCATCATTCTGGAGGAGCGTTGCCTCTTCTGTGTGTAGCTCCACCTTCACCAGGGCCATGGGGTTGCCTGCAGCGGGGGAAACACTTATCAGAATAACCTTTTATACGAGCTAGACTAGTAACATACTTTTGAGGAGAGTAAACAACAATTTAGAGTTCCGGGCATCTAACAAACCAAAGTGAGTTCATCTCGAGTCTTTATTATGGTTTTTTTAAGATTTGAATCCACATTGTTATGTAAGCAAATTTGTGCCAGTGTTGGTACGTGTGACTGTGATGTATAGATAGATCTCCTCCCTTCCTCTGTATCACGGAACCGATGTGCCTTGCAGTAGGTCCAAGTGACCGACTAACATAATTTACAATAATAATAATGCCGTGTGTTTTATATATAGGAACCTGAGCTTTCCTTATTCAAAAGGGATGAAAAGATAATTTTTAATTTACAAATAAACAATTGAACATGTTTAATAGCTAATTTAGCACCCATGAATAATGGAAAATGATTCACTGCTTTGTGCAGATATGAAATAAAGTATTTTTTGAAAGCACATTCTCGACTCCCCCCAAATTTGTAGAAGTATCTAGATAGTCGGTTGTCTATTTTTGCACCTATGCCAGAACTTAAATTTGTCTGCTTTGTCAAAATACTCATACAAACAAATAATTTAGCCTGCGGTGGTTAAAAGTAAAAACTATGAAAAACATGTATTCCATGGATAATCAGAAGTTGATGACAGGTAATTTAATTTTAAATCTTCTAGATAGAGATTACAACTACATCTTACTGTCACAATGTGTTGAAAATATGAACATATGTTCTGAATAATGATTACA
This sequence comes from Timema shepardi, assembly GCA_902151425.1. NCBI lineage: Eukaryota > Metazoa > Arthropoda > Insecta > Phasmatodea > Timematidae > Timema > Timema shepardi. The sequence continues at coordinate 34,125 of CABFVX010001399.1, read as the reverse complement.
ACACATGAGTTATCCACGTTCACAAATAATTACAACAACTGCCGACTTGTGTAATTGTGTGCATTTTGTTGTTGTTGCAGTTTAGCATTTTTTAAATTATATTTTGAGAAGGTGGAAATTCAAGAAAAGGTCAACCAGCATTTTTGTTGTTTTTATAGCAAAACATGTTTTGGTTGAAAAGAATAATCAAATGTTTCTCCAGTAGGAAAATAGACTTTAGTTTTCTTCATACGATGACCTCAACAGTTGTTGAATATCTGTCGAGGGTGTCCTGGGATTTTATCATAACTTTTTTTTTCTTTGTTTAAAAAGTTTCTCATCTAATGCCGCTATGCTCATGACGGATATTCAACCACTGTTGATATCAACATGTGAAGGAAATTAAACTTTGTGTTTCTACTGGAGAAATAGTTGATTTATTTTGACCAAAAAAGTTTTACTATAAAAACTGCAAAAACCCTGACCTTGTCTCGTGTCTCCTTTCAACCCACTCAACCGGATATTAAAATAAATTTTTATTAGTAAATTTCTTTCAAACGCACACGACCATCATCGGCACAATCGTGCATCTTGGACATTTTTTTTGTACAGATTTATAAAAAAAAAAGCAACGCAGAACTCAATTGCAAATGGTTTTGGGTTCTCTTTCATTTTGTGAATAATATTCTCAAGGTGGCCACGAATAGCATTAAAAAAATTTGAATCAACCTTTTTAAATTTTTTCATTGTAGAATTTTATTTTTGATTTATTATACTGATAACCTATTTTAGAAAACCATCTGAACAACTACTAAATATAAACATTTTAAGTTATCTTTCCGTTATTTAATGTTTGTGGCCGTATGTAAATGTGGTATAAACCAAGACCCTACGACCATATCAAGGTAACACTTGACATATATTTGGAAATGGTTCAAATTTGTTGGCGCGTAATTAGGCATGGATTTAAATTCGGTGAAAATTCCCCAATATTTCCTCGTCTATGTGCCTTTTCTCATTTTTTATTTTTAGCACTGTGTCTTACTACCCACCCGATAACAGAATAGGGATGAGGAAGGGTGAATTTAGTGTACCAAAATTTCCACGGAGAGTGTAAAACCATTTAGTAAAAACCACCTACAGTACACCCAACCGAGATAGAGTCACGATCTCCCTGTCATCGGCATTCTAGTCTCCCGCAAGAGTAGCGCCCGAGATTATGAGGCCACCGAAGCCAGTCTCGTTGCTCACAAAGCCACAACTGGTTAACACTGTGTGTTGTGAACAGTGAACATGTTAGCCATAAATTTTAATTCATTGAAAATTATTGGCTGTTGTCTATCGATTTGAAAGATTCACCATTTAATATGTCAATATCCAACAATAGTTGAAATTCAAAACCGACATTTTGTTAACTTAGAAAAGTTCAAGTCCACATTTATAAGATTAGCATTCGATATAATAATATATTTAAAGTGAAAAAAGTGTTATAATAAGTAGTTAAAATGTCGCATCATTTACTAATCAGAGCCGTGGAGTCGATGTGCCAAGCTTTCGACTTTTTCAGAAATTATTAAAGTATATTAATTAATAATAACAAATTTACTGCCGTAAAATGCTCCAATATAGATGACTTCATGGGAAGGATCTTTGACATTGTGAATTTATATTTAAATAAATTTGTCAATCCAAATTAACAAAATTTTGGTCCTAAATAGAGTTATAAATCTAAGTTTTTAATTTGAAGCCGAAGTCGGTACATTTTTATCGACTCTGATTCAGACCGACTCTACAGACCTGTTACTAATGATGTTAAGACACTTTGCATGTGTGAGTTGAGTTCATGAGAACAATTTCTATCTATTCTATCTCTATTTACAACCAGAGTACCAGGCACACCCCTCGGGAATTTAAACGATGCTTCGTGCGGTGGTGTGCACCGCGTTGAAATGAAAATAGCTTCTTTTGTTTCAGTTTTTACCAAAAAATTATCTACATTTATTTAAAGTGAACAAAATATTACAATATTACATTATATTTTCAATTTCAAAACAATATTTGACACTATAAAGCAAAAAATAATTTGAATATAAGCAATCTTAAAAAGTCTGGAAAAGTCTTACTAAACTAAGACGAGAACATTATCGTTGGATAAATAGTTTACCCCGATGCTAGCTACACTAGTCATTGGGTTCTTAGTTACAACCATTTTATCTTGTTGAATATATAAAACATTATTTTAGTAGTCTTGTTTATCTAACAAAAAATTAATATTGTAACACATTTTTTAACATAAAAAACGGCAACAAAATAAAAAAATAGACAACTCTGAATGGGCAGGAAAAATTAATGATACAGATCCATGCATTTGTGTGAAATTCATGTGAATTTAAAAATCAATGATTGGTAAAATTAAAAAAGAGAGTTTAACATATTTTATTTAAAATATTTAACATCCATTCACATAGGGTATATTTACACAATGACTTCTTTCAAAGAGGAATATTTTTATCCACAATAACAAAACATTTCTAAACTAATCAGGACATTAAAACTTCTTAAAACTGTGTGTCGATGTATGATTATTTTAACTTATTAACTAATTTGCATTGGTAATGATCAGAGACATTCAGATTCTCAAACGATGTAACATTCAATAATCGTAAACTAAACAAGTTTTAATAGTAACTTGGTCAGCATAAATCAAAAGAGCAATCAATATAATGTCAATAGTTTTATTACATTAGTATTGAAGTTTAAATGGTACACCATAACCAGGGCTCGGATTTTGATGGCTATTTATCTCTATTTGGTTCTCACACACAATGTTATATAAATGTAAATATTGGCTGTTTTTTCGTCATTTTGAAATTTAAGGTCACATTTTCAAGTTTTGTGTCATTTTAGAGTAATTTTAAGCCATTCATGTGTAACAGATATATTTATTAATACTGTCAATATTTTATAAATGTATAAATTAAATGATCAAACAAAAATGTTTTCAACCCACAGTTGTTTGAATGAGAAGCTAATGTAGGCCATGAACTTTGTATCACAGTTGTCTGAATGAGAAGATAATGTAGGCCATGAACTTTGTATCAAAGTTGTCTGAATGAGAAGATAATGTAGGCCATGAACTTTGTATCAAAGTTGTCTGAATGAGAATATAATGTAGGCCATGAAATTTGTATCTAAGTTGTCTAAATGAGAAGATAATGTAGGCCATGAACTTTGTATAACAGTTGTCTGAATTAGAAGATAATGTAGGCCATGAGCTTTGTATCACAGTTGTCTGAATGAGAAGGTAATGTAGGCCATGAACTTTGTATCACAGTTGTCTGAATGAGAAGATAATGTAGGCCATGAACTTTGTATCGCAGTTGTCTGAATGAGAAGATAATGAAGGCCATGAACTATGTATCACAGTTGTCTGAATGAGAAGATAATGAAGGCCATGAACTTTGTATCGCAGTTGTCTGAATGAGAAGATAATGAAGGCCATGAACTATGTATCACAGTTGTCTGAATGAGAAAATAATGAAGGCCATGAACTATGTATCACAGTTGTCTGAATGAGAAGATAATGTAGGCCATGAACTTTGTATCTAAGTTGTCTGAATGAGAAGCTAATGTAGGCCATGAACTTTGTATCACAGTTGTCTGAATGAGAAGGTAATGTAGGCCATGAACTATGTATCACAGTTGTCTGAATGAGAAGATAATGTAGGCCGTGAACTTTGTATCCTCTTTACTTGTCTGGTTGTAAAATGCACATTCCTGGTGAGACTACAAAAATGCTAGAGAGGGTTGCGTTGGAAAAGGGCAGCTATTTGTGAATCAATATTTTCTTTAACAAAATGGGAGGGTTTTTTTTGTTGAAAGGATTTTCATTGCATTTTGCTTGTAAAATGCGTGTTTAATTTAGTCATATGAAAAAGTTAAAGGTTTTTGTTCATATTTTAAAGCCTTTTTTTAAAAAAAAATCTTTTAGGACACCAAAAACCGGACCCTGATCATAAGTGTGTAAGCTCAATATAATAAAACTCACTACTCTTGATTGTCCACGGGATTAAAAAAAAACCTCAGATGCAGCCAATCACAAGAGCAAACTATGCAAACAAGATCAAGTATCTAAATAGGTTTTATTTAGAGGACTTGCAACCTTTACCAACTTTCAATGTTTTTGACAAAATAACAAAGGTGTTTGTATTGCCAGCTTTATTAGGTAATCACAATCAAAGTACATTAAGGGTCTATGATTCAAAATTAATGATATAATAACTATATATATATATTAATAGGTCTTCTTGAGATAAACTTGGATCAATGTATTAAATATAAATTAAATGTATATTTTAAGCAGAGTGTTAACTAAAAGTGTGAGATTTTGGCATCTAATGCAACAATTAAAAAAAAATGCAGAGATTTCATAGTTGAGATGTAAAAAGTACTTGGGGAGGTTTATTAATTGAAATAAATATTATTTCAATGGACCTTCAATTAATTACTTAAACATTTGCCAAATAAATGCAATAGTCAATTAATTATTTTGTACACTTAAATGTGTGTAATAAATGGGGGAAGTAAATCAATTAATGCAGACTTCTTTTAACTTTATAATGGTACTTCAGTCACATTAATATTCAATCTGAGACTCATGAAAACTAATACGAGCTGAAGAGCTTCATATTTATCAAATACATCTGATACAACCCCGCAGTAGCCGAAACAGAACGGCCTGGTCAGAGTAGAAGAGACAACTCATCCCTTCTCACTCCGAGTCACCAGGTGTCTGTACAGCTTATCGCCCACCAGCATCTCTAGTTAGGAACTGTTACCTGGCTCTCCACCATTTTCAAGTCAGTGTAGCAATTGCGACGATTGATGAAAGGATTTTTTTTCAGTTTGGCTGAGTGATATCGCATTTAAAGAACATTTTATTATTTTAAAAAATGGCCCTGCAAAAGCGTAAAGATATTTAAAAGGCTAAAGGAATAAGCCTTCTAAAACAATGAAACGTTTTTACAAAGAAATTCAAAAAGCCCAAACCGCTAATAAGTTGGTGAAATGACTTCAAACATATTTTATGTTAATGAACTTATATAATTAACTTCTTTTTTTAAAATTCTTTTGAAATCTGGAACCGCCATCTTAGCACATCAATATCTTAATACTGAGCTATCCAGGAATAATCCTGTGTTGGGGTCATTTATCGCTCATATTTTGAGGGTTGGTCGGTAATAGGCGAGTAAAATTGCCGTCCAATTAATAACAATCCGAAACACTCCAGAGTAGCTTTATGCTGTCGTTTGAACAATTTTAATAAATTTTAAATGGTTTCTTGAATATAATTTGTAGTAAATAGTTATTTTATATAATATATTACAGCTATTAAGCCTTGAGTGGGTGCGCTGGGGTATAAAGTACCCCCCCCCCCCATTTTTTTTTAGCATGTGGTAGCACTGTCAAGGCGCCTGGCAGATCTATTTCTCTGTCCATTCCTTAGTGTGACCTTGACTATTGGTCGGTATGGTTGGTGTTCAGTGAAATCGGCTAGTATGTATGAAAATTGAATTTATTTAGAAGTGTGTATTACTGGGATATTTGTTAAATAAATAAAGATAGATTACTTTTTAGTCATATTGGCCACGAGATGAAATTTGTAGGTTAATATATTATTGGTTTATATAATGAACTAGGAACAAAATGTGCATAGAAACATTTCAATCAAAATATTTTTCCAATAAAGTCTCTTAGCTCTTAATCAATTAAGATAATTATGAGTACTTTATTAAACAATACTACATCAATGAAGATGTCATCAAGCACTTTATCAAACAAAAATACACCACAGAAGATAAAGTCATCAAGCACTTTATCAAACAAATAGACATCAGGGAATATAATTTATATTACTGTATCAAACAAATATAGATATTTTGGCAAATACTGTTTACTTTTTCTAGCCTACCCACAAGCATACCTTAATTTTCTTACAAATGGAAACCCGAACATGGTGTCTACTCAACTTGACCAATGAAATCCCCGACCTTTTCCCCGATCATATCCTAAAATTCTCGACCAAAAAAGCATGTCACATCCTCCTAACTCGCACCCCTGCCCCCCTCTCAACCCTCATTTTTCTATTAACCTTTTATATGAATAATAATAAATTTTAAAATTTGAATATTTTTTTAATTCATATTAAAATTGTTTACTAATGATTAAAAATATATTACACAGCTACAAACAAAAAAATTACATTATAATTTACCGATTTAATGATTATCGTATTTCATATTTTGAGTAAAATATAATTTTCCCGACTTATTCCCGTTTTTTCCCCGATCACTTCAAATTCCCGGCTGATTCCCGTTTCCCCTAATTTTCCCGGATGGTAGACACCCTGCCGAAGCACCTTTTAGGAAATACACAACATATTTTTTAATGGTCAGCATTGAAAACATTTGATATTTTCTATATACAAAAGTGACAGCTGCATATCATTCATTACACTTTACTTACAAATACACCAAAGCAGATCTAGTTGTTTTTTTCAGCTGTAAGATATGTTCGTTTGTAATAAAATTGGCTTAGCTCAATACCTTCTAGGATATCTACAATTCGTATATTTACAATCACTGTTTTATAATTCAACCAATCTTTAACATGAATATTTTACACACTTTTAAAACTAAGCAGTCAACATATTAAAAGAATTTCACACCAAAAATTACCAAACAGTACATTAAACAGAGATGATATATTAAAAAAAAAAATTGTTTTGTAATTTGGCTAGAAACCTTGAGCAAAAATCCTTTATGTCATAGCCAGGGCTTGGGTTATAAAGACACACACATATGTATATATATATATATATACTTTATAACTTTTTAAGTATATACATAAGTTTTTTCGATTCACAGTTGTCTGAATGAGAAGATAATGTAGGCCATGACCTTTGTATCCTCTTTGATTGTCTGGTTGTTAAATACACATTCCTGGTGATACTGCAACTAGACTAGAGAGGGTTGCGTTGGGAGGGGGTAGCTATTACTCATGAACAAGATGTCATGTCATATTTAGGAGAATACAAGAGTTAAATTGTTAAATGCCTTTCATTGCATTTATATTATATATATTGTTTTGTTTCATTTGGTATGTGTGTGTTTCATTTAGTAGAATTCATTTACGAGTTTTTGTTCATATTTGTAGTGTTATTTAAAGTCATTTTTTAAAAATCTTCATAATTTTCTCCAAGAGTTTATTTTTTTCGCTTATATGTTGATATATTTTATTTAATGCAGTTTTAAATAAATTAGATAAAACATTTTAACTTTATTAGTTATAACCATTTTGAAAAAAACATTAAATTTACTAGGGGAGGTTCAAGTACTTGAAAGGTTGAGTTCTTCAAACACAACTATTTTTTACAAAAAACTGGAAAAATTAGATTACTAGGAATTTTATCTTTGAAATTCAAAGTTTAATCATTTAATTTTAGAATGTTTTTTTTATTATTCTTTACTTGTACAAAATTTAATATTCTGAATTTGTATAATAATGCAAGGCCTTTAACAACAACAAAAACTTCTTAAAAATTTGTTTGTATTTATGGTTCATATATGGATTAATTAATAAAATCAAACTTTAGATATTTGTATAACAAATATTGGTTGAAATTACTCACACTGGAATAAAACTATTATCTTATCATTCCCACGACCCTAAAGTTAAAAAGGTACACCCGCACACTTCTAAAAAAACAATCAAGGTTACCCACTATGTCTGTATCCAGCGAGCCATTTTTCTCAACTGCAGACCCCCGTGGTCTTATCTTGCGAGTTTATCATTTCTCCGATGTTTCCGGAACCAAAGACGGATATCTTTTTCAGGGAGCGCAAGCTGTTCCGACAATGAGTGCACCTGAGCCGAGGTTGGGCGCTGTACCCACAAGTACTCATCCTTGAGACAAGACCTCTGCCACGCAGCAAACACCGTCCTCTTTTTAGCCTTGGATTTAGTACGCCAGTCACAATCATCCTCCTTCTTCCTCGCCTTCAGATTATTTTTTGTGGGATGATCGTCTTCCTCCTCTTTCTTCTCCTCTCCCTCAAGTCTATGTCTTCTCCTCAAGGTTTGGGCACGATCCGACAAGGGATTTACTTGGCTCTCCAAGGTTTGGGCGCTGTCTGACAAGGGTTGTACTTGACTGTCCAAGGTTTGGGCGCTGTCTGACAAGGGCTGTACTTGGCTCTCCAAGTCTTGGGCGCTGTCTGACAAGACTTCTTCCTCTATCTTGATCTCTCCCTTAACACATTCCCTAATCTCAGCTACTTGACTACTCAAGGTTTGGGCGCTGTCTGACATGTGCTTAACTCTCCTTCTCAATGTTTGGGTGCGGTCCGACAATTCTTCCTCTTTCTTACTCTTTCCCTCAAAGCCTTCTATACCAATGACCCCTCGTCTTCTCAATGTTCGGGCGCGGTCCGACATGTGCTTAACTCTCCTTCTCAATGTTTGGGTGCGGTCCGACAATTCTTCCTCTTTCTTACTATTTCCCTCAAAGCCTTCTATACCAATGACCCCTCGTCTTCTCAATGTTCGGGCGCGGTCCGACAATTCTTCCTCTTTCTTACTCTTTCCCTCAAAGCCTTCTATACCAATGACCCCTCGTCTTCTCAAGGTGTGAGTGCGGTCTTTGAAGTGCCGTACTTGCATCCTCTTGCGGGTTCGGCCACGGCCCGACAGCGCCCGTCCTTTCTTCGAGGTTTGGGCACAGCTAGACAGCGCCCGGCCTCTCTTCGAGGTCTGGATGCAGTCCGACAGCGCCCGCCCTTGCTTCTTCGAGGTTTGGACGCAGTCCGACAGTGGCTGTCCTTGCTTCTTTTGGGCGTAGTCTGATAGGGGCCGGATAGTGGTGGCATCTAGAGGTGAGAAACACTGTCTGAATGTTGGTAGCCATGTTGGTGCAATGGGTGTTGTTAGTAAGTTAGTGTATTAATTGTGGGCAGTGCCGATAGTGGAACAATAAACTCCCCAGAGGTGGTAGCCAGTGATCCTGCCCTTGTTCCTTGGTCATGCATAATCATAAACATCAATAAAGGTGATGTCACAGGTTATAAGTAAAATGATGTCATACACTCTATGATAATGCACATATTGGAGTAAACATCTTTTGTTACTCTTGCCATGCAGATTAACACCGGGGTGTCTACCGAGTTGGAGAAACAACGGTTACTATATAGAGGTCACCTTGCCTCGTCCGCTAGCGCATCAAAACTCGTAGCCCGTTTGCCACTACAGTCCATATAGTAGGCTATTTATTGTGTATTGTATTGCCAGTTTATATGCGTGAGGTTCGGTGTTTTCGTAATATTGTCTGGTAATTCACAGTAATTTTCGCAAATATTCTATAGTTAATGTTTGGTTATTAATTCGTATTTGAGCCTATGTACTTACTGTGTGTGTGTGTGTGTGTGTGCAACTGCAAGTGTCTATTTTTCTACACAACTACAAGCTTGCAGGAGTGAGTTTTATTATTTTTCAAACAATTTTAATGAAATTTATAAATATTACGAACTATGCATGGTGGGGCGCGGGAAGGTACCTAGTTTGGGAATAAAATAACTTTTTTTTAAACTCAAACCATTTATTTACTAACCATATTAAAACAATCCCGGTCATGGATTTTGTTTAAAAAATAATCTCTTAGAGGTAACTACATTTTTTTCTTCTATACACGGTTGTAGTCGTTGAACAAAACTGTTCATTACTTTTTTAAGGTTTCTGGTGTGAAACCAAACTTTGTTTCAGCCTCAACTTGAACAATATGAGGCTTCGACAAGATGGTGCCACGATATATACTACAAGACAGAGAGCATAGCAGCTCGGCGTGAAATGTTTGTGGGTCGCTTGATCCCCCGGATTGGTAATGTGCAATGGCCTGCGATATTACTTGAGTTGTCATATTATCACTTTTACTTGTGGGGATAACGCAAAGAAAGAGAGTACTCACGGTGCATCACAATGACCGGAAAATCTGAGGTTAGAAATAGAGAGGAAATGGGAGGTTTCACACCAGAAATGTTACAAAAAGTAATAAACAGCATTGTTCAACGACTACAACAATGTAAAGAAAAAGAAAAAACTGTAAACACCTCCACAATCTTCGACTCAGGGGGGCTTTATGCTGGTAATGTTGAAAGTAAAAAAAAATGTGTTTTATGAAAATGTATTCCTACAAAAACTAGCCAGTTTCTAGAGCAGGTGTATGCAACATTTTTGGACTCGGACCGACTTATAAACTTATAAAAGGTCAACCATCATTTCTCCAATGTAGTTCTGTTTCTTATAATTTATAAATGCTAATATTTGATCCAAACTTTCCTCAAATACAAAGTCACCCGCCTATATTTAATAAAATGTATATTTTCAAAAAAGGGTGACTATAAAACTTTTAGAAAAAACATTCCCTGTGAATTTTCCAGATTTTCCCTATCTATGTCACATTAAACTGATCAAATTTCTTATAGCAATACGAATTAAGACCAATCAAAGTAACGTTGGTCCCATTCAAATATTATTTGAAAGTACTTGATATAACCGCAGATTGCCAAACTTGCCGCAAGATCAATTAGTGGCGACATGTGGCGGGATCATTCTCTCAAAATACAAACTATTATAGTTCCTAATCCAGTGCCAAGCTTCGTCTACATGGATTTATGCCATTAATAACTTCCAGTAGAAAATTGCTGGCAAAATGTAAAATGAACTGTAAGCACTTATTAAGTGCGTAGTCAAAACCAGATAAGTCAGTTCAGAGAACAAAGTTATAAAAATAGGTCATCTCCAAAATTCTATTTCGCAAATTCAGATTGTTTTATTATCAACTTTTACATTTAATTCGAATGGTTATTGGTTTGTTAATATCCAAATTAAGGTGTTTTTTCTTTAGATATTCGTACTTTGAAAACTTTGATCACTTTAAAAAAAAATCGTCACAATTTTTTACAAACTTCGAAATAACCTATATATGATTAAACATAAATAATATCGCAAAAAATAACTAAAACACAAATACAAAAATTAAGCAAAGAGAGGGGTATATTCCCCTTGTTAGACAAGCTTGTATTAAAGAAAAGACAAAGGGAATATTCTGAAAATTGAAAAATGACACCTGGACACGGGAATCGAACCCGGGACCTTCGGCTTAGTACGCCACTGCTCTTACCACTGAGCTATCCAGGATTCGTCCCGTGCCCATGGTCATTCTTCACTCATAGTTTAAGGCAGAGTCT
>CABFVX010001398.1:125321-157841 GCA_902151425.1 Timema shepardi | reverse complement strand
TTAGCACCGCGTCTTACTACCCGTTCGGGTTATACGCTTTAAGTACTAATTACTCTAACGAATTAGGAATTGGGAAGGTTGAAATAGAGGAAGTGAACCCGCATTTACGTGTAAGGAGAGTGGAAAGTCATTTAGGGAAAACCTCCCTCAGTTCACCCGACCGAGATTCGAACCTCGATCTCCCTGTCCTCAGCAGTCGAGCAGCTCAACACGACTAGCGCGTTAACCAACTACACCACCGAGGCGGGTCACACACACACACACACACACACACAAACGTAAGAAATAATTATTTGAAAGGAGAAGGATGTATTGAACTCGAATTACATTTTTTTTAAACTCTAAATAATTTCAAGAAGCATCTAATTTAAAAAAAATAATCCAAACGATGACAAAGGTGAGAAAGGGAGCTTGATGAANCCCCCCATAGTGGAAATGTCTAGGCACTCCAGTTCAGTTAATTCAAGAACGCACTTCATACTTGTGTTAAGCCAATTCCAAATTTAATTGATAGTTTTAAGTTATTTACTAGCTGCTATCTTCACACTTATTGTCAGTTTCTTGATTTATCCCAACATTTATTTTGTGCACACTCCTGTACCTTATACAATATCTCTCCAACTGTCACCGGGTACCTCTCGTATCTCTCTAAACCTATATTAATATCTCCCTCATATCACATGTTCACTGTCCGTCCTATTATACATATTATTATTGACCCTCTCACTCGGTACCTTTCAGCCTCTTTATCTCGACTTGACTTCAACCCAAGCTTGATATCTGGTGCTACGAACGGAGAGTATTCAAATAGACAGAATGATATTTTCCAAACTCTATAGACGACAATAGGCTGCTAGGGAGTTTGAAACGTTTGGAGAAATTCCGACCCATCAAATTGTGTGTGCAGAAGGAGACGACCTACTGGACAGTGTCGCAGTACACCTGAGGAACAGCACCTGCATGTTCCGGAACACTGAGCCCAACGTGGTGTCCTTCTACAACGACCAGCAGATAACTGAGGAGGTGGTGGAGTTTCCTGCAGGATCCATCCTTGTAAGAGAACTACACGTCTGTCATATAGGTCCTCTGGTTGTCTTTGTATTGTGTCTAATTTTGCGTTGTTTCTTACTACCCGTCTGAGTAATACATGTGTGTATATATATATATACTAATTATACTAATGTGTTATGGATAAGAAAGGTTGAATTGAGAGGAAGGGTACCCATATTTTCATGGAGGAGATGTGGAAAATCATTAAGGGAAAAAAACTCGTTGCATCCAACCGTGATTTGAACCTCGATCTCCCCATCACCAGCAGTCTAATCTATTGTGAGTGTGACGCCTTGGACCATGCAGCCAATTTTTCAGCTAATAATCTATGAGATTGGCTCTTAAAGAGTATTTATTGTTGATTATCGTGAGTTTGAGTTGTCCCTTGCCCCCGTCAGGTGTCCCGCTGCGTGGATATCGGGAAGTACGCCATGATTGGCTCCAGCCGCAGGCGTTGTGTGGGAGGAGAGTGGGACGGACAGAAACCAGTGTGCTTCGGGCTCAACCAGGAGAATGACTACGCAAGTACGTCTAGCTACCACTAGTGTTTCAATGAGTGCTGCTGTCAGACACCTTAGGCCAGCCTGTAGCGTATCTTCCTACAGAGCTAGGGGCCCCAGATTTGATTCCTGGCGTGTCCGAAAAATTAATTGCTTGTAATGAATAAACATCTGAGGGGCTGGGTGGGTGTGGTGTCTGTTTTAAATCCAAGTTAGTCTATAAGTCGTGTACTGATATCGATCAGTTCAGAAAGTGTATGTTAAATACATCAAATAAATAAAATAATTTCTGGTTCAGTAGTAATGCTGTCAAAAACTGTAGGATCGTAGTCCTTGTGTTGAATGTTTTCAGTGGAGAAACCTCCTACCATACTGTTCAGGCACCAGTTAGGTCCTATCGCCCAGAGCAACGACGGCCGTCTTATTGTGTACCCGGGCACCATACTGCACATGGAGTGCCTTTGGATCCGAAGGTTCGGAGCCCCCAAGTGGGTCATCAGTCACAATTATAGGTAACATGATACACTTTTTTTCCCACACATATTTACATGGTTTGTTAACGTAATTAATACATAAGCGTATAGCCCGATCTGGTTGTAAGACACGGTGCTTAAAAAAAAGTAGCACTATTCTTTTCACTTAATGCAATAGTTCCAAAACTATTTCCAACCAGATGCCCACTTATGAGAATAATATGCTGTCTACACTCTGCCAAACCATCCCCCCCCCCTCCCCCCCCCACATAGCCATCCAATAAGTATGCTGAAAACATTAAGAACCTTTAATTCATGTTGCATTGTAAATTAATATTTAATTATTTCTAACTAAATAAGTATTATGAATTTGTAATGTATAAGTATATTTTTCTTAATAGCCTTCAAGAACTTCAAGTGAAAGTATAAGTACCCAAGGGAAAAATAAATAAATAATAATGCCTATATCACAATCAACTTAATGTTCACGTAACATAACGATTCTTGTGTTTTAAATGGATGTCATCATGATGTAATTGGCTTAACGTACACTTATTCACTTAACTTAAGAGATGTCCAGGGTAAAAACTTTCATTTTATTCGGGGATCACAGTAAACTTAACGTTCACTTAATGTAAAGAAACTGATATGTGATCAGGGCTCATGTGAAGTAACAACTCAAGCTAAACACAGACTTTGGATTTGGACTGTTAGAAACAAGATTGTTGGGAAACAATGTGTTAATGGACAAATAATGGTGGACTGCACATCAATATTGTGTTGATAGACAAATATTATTGTTTATTTATTATTTAGCACCACATCTTACTACCCATTAGAGTTATACACTTAAGTACTAATTATGCTAATGAATTAGGAATTGGGAAGGTTTAATTTAGAGGAAGTGAACCTGCAATTGCGCGGAGGGAGAGGGGAAAAGCATTCAGAAAAAAACCACTAGTTCACCCGACCGAGATTCAAACCTTGATCTCCCCGTCCTCGGCATTCTGACTCAACTCAAAACTAGCACGTTAGCCAATTAAGCCACAATAGGCAAATAATGGTGTAGTAGACACCAATAATGTTGTCTTTGAAACATGTTAAAATCAGCATGTAGAGCCAGCAGCCTACCAGCTAAAATTGAAATATTTCAAATAGCAGAAATAAACAAAAAATTGGGCTCTTGTTGCTGAAGCAAATGAGTGCCCTGTCAGGGGAAGGTTTGATATTCCAGTGTCACATGATGGGAAAAAATATCTTCCAGATGGTTCTTCGTAGGAAAATCAAACTATACCATGAGAGGTAGCAAGTATACCTTACTTGTGTCCACTGTGGTGCAGCTTACAAGAGTTGTTGTAGTTTTGTCTGACGGGTGTCGTTCCAGGAAATATCCCGAGGGTTGGACGACGGACCCCGGCAGGGACTCCCAACTGGAATACAGACTGAGTATCTACCACGCTAGCAGGGATGATTCCGGAGTGTTCACATGTGTCACACCTACTAGACACACACACGCCGTGGAGATTGTTGTTAAAGGTAAGACTGGGACATTGCAAATAAATTATAGAATTATCTCCGCAAAGAAGTCACTGTCCAGGGTACACACAAGCAAATGTTTTATTGGGGGACATATACTGGCAAATGACGCGCCAATATTCTTAGTTGGTGAGCAATTAATAGAAAATAGCACATCGATATTGTTGGTTGGTGAACAAATAATGGGGAATAGCACACCAATATTGTTAGTTGGTGAACACATAATAAGTAATAGCACACTAGAATTGTTGGTTGGTGAATAAATAATATGAAATTGCACACCAATATTGTTAGTTGGTGGACAAATGATGAATGATTATACAACAATATTGTTAGTTAGTGACCAAAATAATAGAGAATTGCACACCAATATTGTTAGTTGGCGGACAAATAATGGAGGTAATATAGCTCCAATCAGGTGTCGTATAATAGTGGGGTTTATTTAGACTTATTAAAAAACCAGTGGAATTGAGACCAATCAAATCGTTTTACCATATTTTAAAATAATACAATGGAATTTAAAAAAATGTTATTTTAAGATGAAAAAAACTACGCAATTGATCCCAATTTCAATATTGCCAACTGAAGAATGCAGAAAAGAGCCGATTAAGTGGGAGATTAGACACACCATCTTACCCAAACCAGAAAATGTATGTAGGGTGGTTTACTGCATTCTTCACTTGGCAACACCAAAGTTGAGATAGTTTAATAGTTTTTCACTTTTTTTTCTTCTTCTAAATTTTGAAGTATTTCATTTTCAAATGTGATAAAACGGTTTCATTGGTCTCAACTCCACTGTTTTAAAAGTAGAATACATAAAATTATACCACAGAGCAACACACGGTTTGAACTTTATTTCCTACCTAAGTTAGATGTTAATTGGGGAGGGAGGATAAAGGCTCATAAAATAATATTGGTTTCATTATTATATATATATATTTGTCACAGCTGTTCACTGTCCCATGCTCCCACCACGTCGTGGCCTTAACCTCAATACGATGAACACCAAAATGAACACCAAAGTGTTGCTGTCGTGCGCTAATGGCAACTCGCTGATTGGCGCTGCCGAGATCATGTGCCTTCCCTCGGGTAACTGGAGCGCACCTATACCCATCTGCGAGAGTGAGTTTGAAGAACAGAATCTTGAAAATACAATATTGTCAAGGGGGCGAACCCGCAATATCTTACTGTTGGTGGAAATACACGTGTTTAACCATGAAGCACGCACCCTGGTGGCTATTATTACCTTTTGTCTTGGTTCAACGATTATTTCACTGCTCTTACTTTCTCTCGGCGGGGAAGGGAAGTGAGGGGAGGTGTTCTAGTGGCATTTCTCCTCTGTCTGATGAGACTACCCTGACCTACCCTACCTAGCGATATCTCCCTCTCAGCAGAGTAGCTCTGTAGGTATTTACATTCTGTCTGATGGGACTCTACTCTTCTTTACTTTTATAATCAAACTACCATAAGAAATATTGAGTGTGACAAGTTGGTGCTGAAATAATCAGCTATAACCATTGGTGTTAAAAGGTTTTTGTTAGGGATGAACAATCAAACATCATTATTTTCAAAACATCGATTTTGAAGGGTCAATGTTTGTGCCATCAATGAATGTCGGCCAGTGATTTTCAACATTATATATTTTGTAATGATAACCAAGGCGCTGATATAATTTATATAATGTTTTAAAGTTATGAATTACTATGTTTATTTCACAAGTACCTGGTTTTTCTATAATGTGTGTTTAAGAATTTTACTAATACTATTTGTTTGGATTGATATTGAAGTTTTTAATTAATTTTACATTCAATGTTTAAAAAAAAAAATCATCAATATTTTTCATTTAATATCCACCTGTAGTTGTTGCAGTCTCGCGAATGTGGGTAGTAAATAGTTTAATTTCAAATTGAATTATAAATCTCACCATTTTTCTGTGAGACTTCTCACAGATGAGACTTATGTGTTCAGGTATTGAGTGTGCGGATCTGATCAACCTCACCGATGCGTACTTACGAGTGTCCATATTGAGTCGGGAAGTTGGTGGTCGTTCAGTGTTTAGTTGCACCCAAGGATACGGTTTGAGGGGTCCACACGAAGCTATCTGTCTCAGCAGTGG
Organism: Timema shepardi; assembly: GCA_902151425.1. Lineage (NCBI taxonomy): Eukaryota > Metazoa > Arthropoda > Insecta > Phasmatodea > Timematidae > Timema > Timema shepardi. Next base: position 152,166 of record CABFVX010001398.1, on the reverse strand, counting down.
TGACTGGGCCTCGCCTCTACCTACTTGTCAAGGTATGTTGCACATTTACAAACTTTATTATAAAGAAGCACCAACTCACAAAGCTTATAGCTATATTGTGTTAGTGAGAAATATTACCGAGCGTCTACCAGTGTTATAATAAGATAAAAGACCCAATGATTACCGGTTTAATGAGGCAAAAAATAACCCAACGCCTATTAGTGTTATTTTATTTAGCACCGCGTCTTACTACCCGTTCAGGTTATACGCTTTAATTACTAATTACTCTAATGGATTAAGAATTGGGAAGGTTGAATTAGAGGAAGTGAACCCGCATTTGCGTGGAGGGAGAGTAGAAAACCGTTTAGGAAAAACAACCCCCAGTTCACCCGACCGAGATTTGAACCTCTATCTCCCCGTCCTCAGCAGTCAAGCTCAACACGACAAGCGCGCTATCCAACTACGCCACCGAGGCGGGTACCTATTAGTGTTATTAAGTAAAAAAACTGAACACCTATTGGTGTTATGAGGTAACTATTCCAATGCCTACCGGTGTTATTAAGTAAATATTCCAATGCCTACTAATGCCGCTAAGCAAAAAAAACAGTGCCTACCAATATTATTATGAGGTAAATAATCCAACGCCTACCGATGCTAAAATGAATAGTAAGAAGATTCCTAAATGCCCTTGAATAAAAATTACCCTATATTAAAATTAAAATAAAAATACGATTAAAAACATTGCTTATTCTAATTAATATCCATAACTGAATTTATTGCTGATACGACACAAACATATCAAGTGGGTGAGAAAAGATACAGAAATCTGATGCTCCTATTTTACCTAAGTGGCATTGCAAAGATCTTACAGAGACTTTATTGGCACAATAATTTTCGTTTCAAACAATTTGTAAAAAATTTAAATTTCTAGAAGGAAAACAGCTTTTCACTTTATGAAGGAACTGTATAATATTCGTAAGAAGGTACAGGAAAGGTGGATAGAAACATATAAAAGGAACAAACACAATGTGGCTTTTAGAATTAAAACTGTGCTCTCCTTTTTATTGTAAAAGCCATATTAGATTCATTCCTTTTATCCACCTTTCTTGTACCTTCTTCAAAAGTAATACAACAAATAATATAATAATGTGTTCTGTTGTAATCTAGCAAAACAAAATATTTAGTCAAAAAAGGTACACTTTTGATAATACAGTATTACCAATTATTGTTTATTTATTCATAATATCTAAATAATGGGAATAATTAATAAAATAAAGAGCATAAAATTGACCTAAAAGTGCAAAAGAACAACCTATAATCGAAAAAACCAAACGTTTCCATTGAAAATGACTTCTTATGTCACTCACTATACTATGGTACATCATCCAGAGCCTAAACTATTTTACTCGAGTTTTTAATGTACTTTAAGCCGTTGATTAAACCTGTTTTCGTCATCAGAGGTGCAGTGCGACACCCCAGGAACGCCTGACAACGGTTATATCCAAGGGAACGGGCCATACAAGGCCGGGGATGTTATTCAGTTCAACTGCAACCCAGAGTTTATGATGGAGGGACAGCCTATTATTGCCTGCCAGGAGAACGGACGCTGGTCCGGGACTGTACCCAAGTGTGAGTAGTGGTTCAATTGTCGATTCCATCAAGTAGCTCATCGGTTCTTCCCCATAATTATCTCATATCTTTATCATTGTTACACCCCTGTGTAGTCATTTATTTTACTCCCTGGCCCGCCCTCAGACACAAACATAACAGCATTGACTAGCAGATATATGGTTGTGAAAACTTAAATAAAATGCCTATTAGTTTTCAATTTGGTTGAAAACTTGAAACATGATTGAATAAATCATAAAAACGTTTTATATAGCACATTAAATGTTATAAATGTCTACTAAACCCTAATTGTGGTAGTTACCAAAACAATTTTGATATATTCATAAATCAATTCATGTTATTTATAACTGTCATTTTTGAGCTACATTTAAGTTTGCTTTAGTTGTCTTATTTCAACTTCATCCACCAAACTTTGCCGCCCTGTGTAGCAGAACATGTTACATGTGCCTAATTACAAGCCTGAATTGATTGACACTATTTCTCTTGGCTTATTATTTTCTAACACCGAAAAAATATTTATTGAGTATTCTATGAACTAGATTAACAATATGAATAGATTTTCTTACTATTTTTTTTTCTTCTAATTTAACCATTAAAATATATACACGTTAGTTTTAGTAGGTTTCGGTATTGTCTTGGTTATTTTTCATTTTGTTTTTAACTCGTAACATTATTACTATGTAGGGGCCTACATATCTGTTATAAAAGTAACTTCTGTAAAGTAAATGTACTAAATATTATTTTGGTACAATCATTAGTTCATGTTGTTAAAATTGGTCCCCTTGTCCCTTTTTACTCTACCATTGAAACAACCTTTAAATAGCTTCTAGAGTTTGCCATTGTTCAAAATACCCCCCCCTAAGGGCACCGGAACTTTTTTTTAACAATAGAGAGGGGGTGGGAATTATGTTATGTGCATGCTAAGTTGGGTTGAGCTAAAAAAAACTATGTGAAGATAACTTAGCACTACTAGAGCTGAACCACTGTTTGTATATGTGGTATGTTATAAAATCTTGTATATAAGTGTATGTATAGTTAGTTATATGTATATAATTTGAAAAGTTAAAACAAAGTAAAAAAATTCTTGGTCCTAGCCTTAAAAAAAGTTATATTTAGTAACCAATAAGGTTCAAATCTCATTAACGTAATAATTTTAATCATTAACTCAGTCTTTATTTCTCGTATTTAATTGATTGATTCAATACATAACTGTAATTTGATAGAATATCGAAACATCGGAACTTGTTTGAACTAAAGGTTTGCTTATTAATAGGCTACACTTATTTTCTTTTTCTGCTACATAACTAAATATATTAGTGACTGGTTTTGACTTATATCTGAATATTAAGACATGTCAATATAAGATGAGACTAATCAAGTTTTTTCATTGTTACTGATCGCGAGAATTATGATTAAATCATATCAAAATATTTCCTAAAACTTGTTTACTCCCACCCCTCCTATCAGATCCGGGGGTTATGTACCCATGCCCCCCCTCCCCTAGTTACAGCACCAAAGACTTTTTACCCCACTACTTCAGAATTCTACACACGCATTATGTGCCAATTCAGGTGTCTAAACAAATTCTTAGTTTTATGGTGAGTTTATTAAGTAATAAATAATCCAACACCTTAGCTCAGTCAGTAGCGTGTTTGTCTACTGAGCTAAGCGTCCCGAGTTTGATTCCCGGCATAGCATAAAAATCTATCATTGATGAAGCGTGGGTTTACTCTTTCACAATGATAAATTAATGGCCAGGGACTGGATGTTGTACCTTTCCTAGTCTGAAGTTAGTTTTATAAGGCATATGAAGCTACAACAAGCCTAGCAAGTCAGTAATGGAAAATATATGACTTGAATAAAAAAAACTGACCCAGGCCGCAAGCAGAAACAATAATGGATGTAAAGTAAGTAATACAGTACATAGATAAAATCATAAATTAACTCTACTTAACTATCAGAATAATTTCTCTCATTTACTTTTTTCTTAGTATCACAACCAAATCTTGGTTATCATAGTTAATTCATTGTAAGTTTGGCTTCTTTTTTTAATAGTTGAAATGTTACCAGAAACAGTTACCTATTTAAACATCTGTCTCACAGATGTATTTAGTCACTTTGACAAGTGAATTGTGCTTTAAATCAGTTTCCAATGACGTGACTTAAGGCCGGTTTTCATAGGAACTTTATCAGGCAGCTTGAAAAGTTAATAAATCTATTTTAACACACCCTTAGTTTCTATCACTATAAAATAACACTAATAATATAATGAAATGTTATTATTGTCGACATCAAAAAATATATTTATATTTTCTAAAAAGTCCTTTCTTAGAAAATTAGATAGTGAGAGCAGAAGGATTTTAAACAGTTTAACGGTATTTAAATGTCAGGAAAGGGCTAATATACAGTTAATGAACTGTACTAATGAAGAATCTGTTTAGTAACCAACCCCCTTCTGACATACCCCTGAAGGTGTCCAAGCCTGCTCTTACCCCGGCACTACCATCAGCGGCCGGATGTCTGCAGTCAAGTTCTACTACAAGATTGGTGAGACCATCACCTTCACATGTGACGAAGGCCTAGGACTGAAGGGAGCCCCGATGCTGCGGTGCCTGCGTAACGGCAAATGGTCCAACGCCATCCCTACCTGTGTGCCGATACCTACAAGCAGCCCGGTTGTCCTGGCCAGATAATAGGGCAAGAGGGGAGGGTGGGGATGGGAGACCAAGTTACACCACTAGTGGGGTGAGGTGAAGACAAGATATTAACAAGCTGTAGTCATTAATGGTTTATGTGGTACCATTGAAGGTAGCTCATTAACTGATACCCAACATTTTAATTTGTTAAACAATGATCTCACATTTTTATAGATGCAATATTATTATAAAAGATCAAGTACTAATTAACACAGTTTTTTCTGCAAAAATATAGGTAGATTTTGTGTGTGTGTGTGATTTTATATCAAATGATAAGGTTTTTGATCATATTTAACTCGATACATTATGTTATGGATAAAATGCCTAATTTTTAATTGTGAAAGACTTGGAATGAATTAATGAACGTATTATTTGTTTGTTGAAAAAGGTATTATGCAATAAATCTGATTTATAAATATCATCATTTGTTAGTCCTTCAACGAAAATAGCTATGGAACCCTAAAACTGCCAATGACTACAGCAAATAATACATTTCTGATTGAAACATTTGTTTATCAGAATTTCCCATTGATAGCTTACCCAAACTAAAATAATAATTAAATTGATCATAGAGGATAAGTTATACCAGTGCTCCACAAACGGTGTGCTGCGGCCCACTGGTGTATCATGGAGGTGAATTAGGTGTGCCGTGCGTTCACAGCCCAGAACACCACACATTTCTGTTCAATAATAACTCATTAGAAGTTGATATGGGTGGCAGCCTTGCGTTGTCCCCATTTCTTACCAACCTGTATTTACTAATATTTTTAATACATATGATGGAATCAAAAGATATAGCGCGATGCTAGAGTTATGGATTACCCAAATTACTACGGGTTTGAATTAAATGTTTCCAATTGTTAAAGAAGCGGGCACATGAGGACGTCAACCTGCAACCGTTGGACTGGGTCTGTAATCACTGCTGTGGTGCATACCAAAAAACAAAAGAGTGCCACACAAATTTTAGGTTTGTTAAGTGTTTTGTGAATTTAACATATTTGTGGGAAATGTGTTATTTGGTTAATTTTATGAATATCACTAGAGAAACATTTTTATTTTAGAATTATTATGTTTGAAGTTTATACTGTAGTAACTAGTTCAGAAGTAATATTGCAACAATAGTTGTATATCTATAGTCTGCCGAGTCTAGAGTATACTTGTGGCTATTTAAACAAGTGTAGCGTAAGACTACATAGCTATAGTGAACAAATAATACCATTTTAACTTTTAAAAGTATCAGATTAAATTAAGTACAAGTACGTCGACTCGTTTATAGAAAACAAAACAGGAATAAGTGAACTTAGTTCCCAAAGATATTTTATATGTAGTATTTGCTCCTTGGCCTAAAGCTTAAAAATAAGCTAGACCGGTACAGTCGGAAATGGTGTGCCTATAAGCTATTCTTCTCGTTACTTAAGCTGAGCTTAAAAAGGACATACAGGCTAAGTCAATAATGCTTATTTTACCCCAAACACCAATTCAGAAACTTAATTTATAATTAGTAATATTACAAATAAATGAGTCTTACAATAATGCTTTTGAGGACTTTTGGCATGAATAGCAATATTACGATCTTTGCAATTTAAATATAACTAAAATGACTGTAATAATATTATATTGTGTAGTTTTACTTGATAGATATGATTTAATATTAGTTGTGTAACTTGGTCTCTTAGTGTATTCAATTGAAATTTGTTATCAATAAAATAATAAGACAAAAGACATAAGCCCTTAATCACCATTAACTTGAACATACTATACCTACCATAGTATTCTGTATGCCAAGTGTGAAATTAATAAGGATACATTCATTGTGCCAAATATTAGCTGACTTTTATTTGTAGATTAGGTCAAGCAAGTTGTATTTTTATGAAGTTTTTTTTACATTAAAATAGATTTTTATAAGTAATTAATTGTTTATGTTTAGATAAATGTAACTAATTTACTTAATTTGAAAAACATATATGATTCAAACTAAATTAGGTTTCTAATAAACTAAGTATGTGAAGTATTTATTTTCAGAGTATATTTTTAAATTAAATATTCATATTTTGAGAAAATAAAAATTGTGAGGCTGTTTAAATTAATGAGCTGTGTATATTATGATTATCAAAGGATACATCATATCAAAAAGTATTAATTTTATGTTAATGGACAACGTTGATAGAAAATCTAAAATATAAATAGCGTTACATGTTTTCAACGATAGTAGGAAAGTTAGTTAATCTAATATAATAATAGATGAATTTCCAAATTGTTCTTTGACACATCATTAGCATTAAAAAAAAATACTTTTAATATACTTGGAATAATTTTTAAACCTATGCTCCTTTAAACATTAGAGTTAGAAAATGAAAGTATACCAAGTTAATAGATAAACTATGCTGAAAGAATTTCAAAACTTTTCCTTCTCTTAAAACTTCTTTTAAGCTGTATATCTATTTATTTTCAGAAATTTGAGTTAAAGTTTAGTGTAAAAAAGTGTAGTTCGTTCATATGCCTAAATATAAACTTTGATATTTCATAAAAAGTAATGATTACTATATTAAAGTGTGATACTTAAAAAATAATTGGGGCTGGCCCTGTATTGTAAATGAAACTGTATATAATATGTATTCAGTTATTTAAATTTCAACTGATGTTTGGAAATAAAACTACTAATTACTATGGGAAATGTTCACATTTATGTGTGGTAAAATAAATTTTAAAAGGTTTATGTTTTAATGTCAACTATAATGTGATCTTATACAATTTGTGTCAAACTCCTTTTAGAGAAAAAAACAACTCCAATGTTTGATAGCAATAAAAATTATTACTGGTATTTCAAAATAAACTAATAAATATTTTCAAGTTTTTTTAAAAATATAAAATAACTTAGAACAAAACCCAAATATTAAAACTTATATAAAGGTGTAGAAGGTAACAGAATAATTTTGGGTTTTGTTCTACTTAGAGCCATAAATATATCTAATCTCTATACTCAAGAGTGTATTCCTATTTTTAATTTCAATTCAATTTTTCTTTTGTTAATTCTACTTCAAACAATAGTTGAAGTAATGTTTTAAAATATGTATGTGTATTTGCAATATCAATGTTTTTATGGTAATTATATCAATGTAAAAATTAATTCAGAAAAAATAATATTTACCTTCTTGTGTGAAAACAAGCTCTAAAATATTAAGCAAAATATTTGCTTCTTTTTGTTGGTGAATGTTTTAAATTTAGATTATCATTTTTTATTTTATTCGTAACAAATTTGTCTTCCAAAATAACTGGTGTCAAGTTAAGAAAGATAAGTTACAATTTATTTTAGGGATGTGCAAGAACTATTTTTTTAATTTGAGACGAAAGTATAAAAAAGTATCGAGACATGAGAACGAGACGAGTAAACATCCTTTGAAAGAAAAAATAAATAAATTATGTTTATTAAAGTAAATATATAGTTTATTCAAACACTAGGGATTTAACTCATACACATTTTAAATACAATTAATGATGACCTGGCGGTCTAGGGGTAAGGTGTCAGACTTCTGTGCTGGCGGCCGGGGTTCAATCCTCAGTCCCAGCACAGATTTATCTAATTACCAAACCCTTCCTTCACCTCTGACAAGACATCTTGTTGAATGTGGGGAATGCCAGGCCTCCACCGTGGTTCGAATTCCACGTTAAACTGTAGGTCCTTCATTTCATCTCACAATCACCCTACAATTACAGATTAGCGTAAGTGCGTACAACCCGAATGGGTAGTAAGACGCGGTGCTAATAATAAATACAATTAATAAAATAGTGATATGTAGTTACAATAAAAACCATTTATAATTTAATTTCATAGTGTAACAGCTTATATTGTCAAAGTTTGATATTAAAAAACAATATTTATAACCAAAACATTTATTAATGAAGGATTAGTTTTGAGGGGAGGGATGTGTGCTATTTTTAGGCCATTACAGTATTATTGGAAATTATAAATTTCTGGTTTGTTTTTTAATTTCTTAAGGACATTCTTTGCTTTTTTTGTTTCTCGAATTTTCGAGATTCATTTTTTAACTTTCGAGAAGAGATTGAGATTTTTTTTTTTATTGAATTTTCAAGATATTTTCAAGTCTCGCACATCCCTAATTTATTTTACAGGTTGCATTCAATAAATTAAAGAAATATAACAATCTAGCCTTGAGCACTTCATCACAGATATATATTTTCTCTGATTGGGTGAGCTAAGAAGGGGGAAGGGAAGCTAAAGAGGGCTCAATTTTTTTTAGCATCACACCTTACTTCGTGTTTAAGTTATACACTTATGTACTAATTATGCTGATGGTTTTAGGTGTGAGAAAGGTTATATGTTTTGGAATTGTACTGGGATTTGCATAGAGGGAGAGAGGAAAAACAATTTTTTGAAAAATTGCCCCCAGTACACCCGAACAAGATTCTAAACTCGATCTCCCCCGACATCATCATCCAACACGAGAGTAGTGCGTTAAACCATGCGGTCAGCGAAGCAGGTTTCAACCTTGTTATTTCCCATCTTCCATTGTTATAAATGCTGCTTAAGATACTTAAAATTCACCCTCATCATTGTTAGCTTAGTTTGAATAGTTTAATCTGCCGAGAAGCAGAAGCAAAACGGGTATTAAAATGAATGAGCAAATATAAACAGCACATGAGGTGTGATGATCATGTTGTTGCATCCGATAAACTCACGCGTTTTCGTTGCTTTGTGTGCAGGTGTATTGTCGTTTTAGAGCATTCAAATGCCCGCACGCTACAGTTCTAGTTTTTTACACCGAACGTCCTCCCTAAGACGCCTCAGAACATGACAGTAGAACTCAGGGTGGACAGTCTGACCTTCGGGAACGAATTCATGGTGCACAATCCCGAGAATATTGAAGAAAACTATGAGCATGCAATTGGTTGCGCTGCTGACCTGCCTCGCCTTCTTCAGTCTTGGATATCTGGGGCTCTTCCACTGCGAAGACTGTCGTAACCCTAGATCCAACTCTCTTCCCCTGTGATGCTCATTGACCTGAAGGTTGGGTCATCCAGAGCATGTTGACGGAGTTTCTGACAGACTTCTGCAAGGTACTCCTTCTGTTCGAGGATCAGAAACCTGAGTATGAACTTAGCTGCAACGCGGTGAATGTTAAAAACGGACGTGAGGATTGTCTGAACTGATCCGTATGACACATTGACAATGTCATAAATGTCTTTAATGCTCATCCGGCGAACCTCGCGCACAATTTGCCCCTGTTCACAATTTCTGGGCTAGTACTCGTGGAAGGTTGTTGCCCTGAACGTCTTTCAGTGACTTTCTGGCGCTCCTGAAGCGCTAGTGCCATTCAAAACACACCGGACGGCTCATAGCTTCATTGCCATAAGCCTGCTACATTATTTGAAAGGTCTCTGTTTCAGATTTTCCGAGTAAGATGCAGAATTTGATGTTTGCTCTATGTTCATGTTTGCGGTCCATGATGAACTCGCAGATGAACCTGTGCACGTCATCAAATAAGTGTGTGTAACACTCCAACTGGTCAACCCACAGACCGATGCCACTTGTTGTACTGACAGATGAAGGTCACAACTCGCCACACCAGCGTGCACATCTTCATGCTACACTCTGTTTTCATTTTACAAAACCAGTCTTGAAACTTTTTGCTACTCCCTTGTATACTATTTATTTTTTTACACTGTGCCTTACTACTCATCCGGACTATCTACATTTAATTATGTGAATGCGGTAGATATAAGGAGGTAAAATTTAGATCAAATGAACCCACATTTATATAGAAGGTGTGTTGGAAACCATTTAGGAAAAACTATCCTCAGTACGCCTTGCCAGGATATGAGCCTTGACCTAATTGTCAATGGAGACCCAGTCTATTAGGAGGGTGATGCCTTAAACCAGCGGTCGGTAGCCAACGGAGCCCTATACTACCTGCGGTTTTGAATAGTTTGACAAACGCGTAATTATTACCAATGCAGGACATATTCTATTGGCTTGAGATACCTGGTCACACCACCTTAGCTCAGTCGATAGTGTGTCTGTCTACTGAGTCAAGGGTGCCAGGTTTGATTTCCGGTATGGCTGAAAATGTATAGCTTGTAAAATGTGTGTTTACCCTTTCACGGTGATAAATTAATGGCCGGCGACTGTATGTTATGCCTGTTCTAGTCTTAAGTTATATTATAAGGCATATGAAGCTAGGACAGGCCTGACAAGCTGGTAATGGAAAATGTATGGCTTTAATAAAATACTCAGCCGGACCACAGGCCATAATGGGTATAAAAACATATCTGGTGGCCATAACCTTAAAGGCCTATTATGAGGGTAACCCAACGTTATTTTGGAACCAATCTTGGCCACCGCAATACAGTAATCTCGTATTATGGTCACCATTAACATACGAGACTTTGCGACTGGCGTCCTGATCACATTGACCAAGTCATCTATATGACCATGCCCTAAAGGTGTTTCTAAGTAATACTGTGCAAAGTCGGCCACTAGAATTAAATTGTGTTTTTCTCAGCTCATATTTAGATTCTGGCAGTGGACTAATATTCTCATCTCAAACATTGATTAGCATTAGATACATCTACTAAAAGATGAGATCTAACTAATTTGAATGCATCACGAATTCAAAACAATCTTTAATAGTCTAAAAAATAATCTGCTTTGATGGCCGCATGGTCTAAGGCGTCACTCTCATGTTTGACTAGACTGATGATTACAGGGAGAGCGGGGTCGAGTGAACTTAGGGAGGTTTTCCTTCAACAGTTTTTCAATCTCCCTCTGCGCAAATGCGGGTACACTTCCTTTAAATTCAACCTTACCCATCCCTAACTCATTAATGTAATTAGTACTTATGTGTACAACCTGAAAAGGTGGTTAGACGTGGTGCTAAAAACAAGCCTAAAAGAGAAATAAGAATGCAATTTGTTGAATAAAAATAAATATACCTTGCTGGAAGATTTTTGGAAATGTTTAAAACCTACTAAAAAATTAGGTGTCTCCAAGGGTTAATAGAATGCTTTGACAAAAATATAAGAAACGGGAGTGGGCAAAACGCACAAAGCTTTTTCAACGACTGTAGTTATTTCACAAATAAATTTAGCATTTGAACCCATTAAGTAAATATGTTGTAATAACAGCGTCACATTAATCCAACATAGATGGCTTAGCTTTAAAATAAATTAATGTAAAGTACATTTTAAAATTCTGTAAAAAATTCTAGCTGGTGCATTAATGTACATGGTAGCAAAATATCTTGGAGTAAAATATTACTTTAATGTATTTTTAACTTAATCATCATCATCATCTCAAGCCTGTGGCCAGGTCAGTTTAGTAAAATGCTTCCATCTTCCATTATTCTTTCACCACTCTCCCTCCGTTAATTGCTTCCATTCACCGCTTCATACTTGAACACTTTCGGTTAACTGCTCCTTCCATCTCTTTCTTGGCCTCCCTTACGGTATTTTTCTCTACATACTTTATTTCCAACATTTTCTTCGGGATCCTCTTTTTTTCCATCCTCATTACATGATCATACCAACTCAGTCTTGCTTCCTCTACTAACTTATGTACTCCTTGAACCCCAACTTTTCCCTGGATAACTTCATTCCTAATCTTGTTTATCGTTAACTTATAAGTTGAAAAAGTAAGCCAAGATGTGTGTTAGAGATTAGAATCACGGTGGATGACAAGGTATTACAATTAAAATCAGAATAATCTTGGGAATGGATAACTTAATTCCTACCTGAATGATCATTGAATTAAAGAACCCTGTTTTGACTCTGGTAAACTTGCAAATTGGTATAAAGTTAAACTTTAAGAATTTGATTTTGGTAATATTAATTATATTTGTAGTAAGGAGAAATATGAAATTAATAATATAAGGAATGCACCTAGATGTTACATTTACTTGAATTGATATGTTTCACTTATTTAGTAACTAAAATAAATTATACATATCAATTTAAGTAAATGTAACATCTAAGTGCATTCCTTATATAATTAATTTAAGAATTTGGTATAAAATGATAATTTTGTATACAGGTGATTTTAGAACCGGAATATATTTTAAATTTTCATCTGAAACTTAAAAAAAAAAGATTCATAATTTATATTAATAAAAATTATAGAAATGTGATTAAACAAATAGAGGAGAATGTTTACTACCATGCCCTAACCAAACTACCCTTGGCTTACTTCCGAAAGTCACATTATATTATTTTACTCAGTAAAATCAGGATTCCAGTTTTTATCAAAGTTGTAAAACCATATATTCTTAAGCTACTGAACAAATTACACGGTTCACGTGTTGGTAGGTGTGAAATCAGTTAAATGGCTCTATCCTGTTAGCAAATGCAGATAGCCGATTATTAGCATTGATGGTTAATGTTATTTTTTTAGATTTGGCTGCCTGTCATTTTACAATCTAATAATCAGTATTGATAATTTATGGAATCCCGTATTAATATAATGGTTATATTCTTAAAATTGAAAATTGACACCCAAACAATGAGGACAAAAAAGTTCAGGGTTCGATTCCCATGTCCAGGTGTCGTTTCTCAATTCAAAGATATAATATATAGATGCGGCTATAGCTGTAATTAACAAATTTAATAGCTTAGCTAATCAATCCATCATATAATAATTATATTTAAATGTACTTATTTGTTTGTAAAAGTTGAATATTGTAAAGGGTCTCCTATTCACTTGGAATATTATACTCATATCCATACTTACCATGTACCTAGCTATCATATGCATCATTGTGTAAATAAATACAATTTATAATAATTTATTAACTGTCATTGATATGCCTGATGTGGCCTGTGAGAAGAATACAGGATCTCAAAACAATGCTATGTATGTTCTTTAAAAATATATACACATATTATTTTAAAATAAGATATTATCAATATACTTTGTTTTAAAATAACTTGGATATAGCCCTGATGTCCTAAACAATCTCTGAATATCAGCAATTGCCAGTTTGTTCTGATAGCTGTTATATTGCACACATTAGATGGGTGGGCGCACCTGTGGGGGTGGTCGTATGTACTAAAGCACAGGTTGGAAACATTTTTGGGCCCCAATCGACATATAAACTTATCAGTTGTGCATAGTTTCTCCATGATACTGGTGGGTTTTTTTTTCTATAAGTTTTATATTTATTCCTTAGATTCAATCGAACCTTAAATAATTGTGTGTACGTACCTCTTTCTTGGAAAATAAAAAAATAGAGATAGTGAATAAATTGTTCATTTTAATAGAAAATTTTCTTATAACATTACCATATGAACAATCAAGGTAATCCACTTCGGTGGCTCTATAGTCTAAGGCATCACTCCTGCATTGGCCTATACTGCCAATGACATGGAGATCGAGGTTCGAACCTCGGTCAAGTGTATTGAGGACGGTTTTTCAAAAATGGTTTTCCACTTTGGCTCCCCACAAATGTAGGTTCACTTCCTCTAAATATAACCTTTCTAATCCCTAATGCCATTAGAATAATTAGTACATAAGTGTATAACCCAAATGGGTAGTAAGACCGTGCTAAGAAAACCATCAAGGTAGTTTTCTTATATGATTTAATGGTTGATCGCAATCGGTCAGTTCCTGAAGACAAGGAGGTCATGTTAAAATGGAGTGAGAGTGGTTTTTCCTAAAGAATCTTCTATGCTTCATGCAAATGCAGGTATACTTTCTCTTTGTTCTACCTTTATCATCCCTACAACATTGGCATGGTTAATATATGTATATACTGTATAGCCTGAACGGCTAGTAAAATGTAATAAAAAATATAATAGTCGTTTGATATTTTGAAATTAATGTTTGGGATTTGCCCAAATAGCTTGCCGGGTGGTCAATGTTTGCTGATGACGTCAATTAAAAAAACCCTGATAATATGGCCTGGATAGACACATACGAAAGATGAGGTTATTATTACTTAAATTTGTTTTATTTCCGTGAAAATAGTAGAATTGTCATTATAATAAATGAAAGACTTTCATGTCGCTAGGAATAGGCTATAGTGCAGATCATTATTATTTTAAATTTAAGCTTTGGTTAGTTCGGTGAAAGAAAAATAACAAGCCATATTATTTTTAGCACATCATCTTTTTACCTGTCCAAGTCATACACTTATATATTAATTACACCAGTGGTTTTAGGAACTATGAAGGTTACATTACTATGAAATTTACCCACATTTGTGTGAAGGGAGAGTGGAAAACTATTTTAGAAAAACGACCCTCAATACACCCAACCGAGATTCAAACCTCGATCTCCCCGTCATCGGCAGTCTAACCTACTGCGAGAGTAGCACGTTAGACCGCGCGGCCACCAAAGAGGGTAGCTATTTACTAATGTCAAATACTTTGGTCTATTGACTCGCATCAGTGGGCATGCAGGTGAAGGCACCAACATTGTCCGATTCGGTTTTCCAGCGACAAGGACTTTGTGAGGTCTGAATCCGGGTCAGGTTTTTTTTTTAATACTTGGGAAGTGGTTTTCCACTAGCTCCTCACAAAAAATCATGGTACATTTTATTTAATACTACCTTTCTCATTTTTACCACATTAGTGGTAAATAGTCCATATGGGCAGTAAAAGAAAATTAACGCACAACAAAAATATACTGCCCATTTTAGTCTCATGTCATGGATATATAACGTAAAGGCATTACACCTTAGTTGTTAAAATAAATTATTATTCGAATCCTCAAATTTTATTTAAAATTGAGTTTAAAAAAAAATTTGTTTAACACTTGGTGCCACTGACAAATGTTATTTTGACTGTTAAGTCTATTATGTCAAACAACATAGAGACCACTTTCTTTTAATAAATTAACAAAATTTTGTCCTTTTATTTGTTGTTGAAATTTTGTTATTATATCAACAACAAAATTCTATATAATTCCTTCTATCACATTAGTTGAAAGTCAAGCTATACATAATTGTATTCAAGATAGTTACGGATCTTGAATAACAGAGGATTTGAGTGTTCCGTCTCTAGTCTATGAATGGCACAGAACATTAGTTGACTGGATGATCTTGTTGGTACCTAAAAATTGTTACTCTTCCTGTTCTGTGGGCCTGGTTTATTCATCCTTACAGGCTGAAGGTGAGTTAACCTAAGTTATGGTTACAGCTAAAGGAGTGCTTTTATAAAAGGGAATCCAACAGATCAATGTGAAATAAGCATCTTACGTTGGTTTGGGCATGTTGAGAGGATAAGAGTGGATCGAGTGATGAAACAAAAATATGAAGATAGAGTGTGTGGATCAAAAGGAAGGAGTAAGCCTTGTAAAATGTGGTTAAATATTGTAGACGAATGTGTGAAAAAGAGGAACATTAAGAGTTTTACTAATAAAAGAGCATGTATGACTCGTTGCGTGGATGTTGTTAAGTGAAGGGAGTATGCAAGGAGAGAGAAGTGTGACTAAAGTTAGTGAGGATGGATTAAGTACGGAGTAGTTGTTTTTTTAGCTATATGCATAGTATCTTGCCTACCTCATGAGGGAATGTATGTATAAAAACGAATCATACTTAATATTTCAGTTACTATTTAACATGAGTTTAATTTATTTTAAGACAAATTTTACAATCAACCTTTTTTATTATTGAAAAATAAGTTATCATTTTAAAGACAATTTGATTGTGTTATTTTACTTTCAAAAAATATTAGTAGGGGTGTTTTAAACAATTTTAAATAATTGAGTCTATCTTAACTTTTAAATTATTATTATTATTAGCACCGCGTCTTACTACCCGTTCGGGTTATACGCACTTACGCTAATGTGTAATGGTAGGGTGATTGTGAGATGAAATGGAGGACCTAAAGTTTAACGTGGAATCCGAACCACGGTGGAGGCCTGGTATTCCCCACATTCACAAGATGTCTTGTCAGAGGTGAAGAAAGTGTTTGATAATCAGATAAATCTTTGCCGGGACCGAGGATTGAACCCCGGCCGCCAGCATAGAAGTCTGACACTTACCCCTGGACCGCCAGGTCACCCCTTAACTTTAAAACACATTCCATTAAAAAAAAAAATTGAATTGCTATTTATATATAGGTTTTAAAAATATGTATTTACCTGCCTGCAGTTCAGTTTGAACGGGTGAGCTTTTAGAGGAAAACATTAATTTTGAGCTTGAAACAAACTTGAGCTTCAGACTCTTATTAACATTTAATTATAAATATATAAGCTACAGGAAAAATTTACAAAACATCACAAAATATGTAAAAAAATACACAGCATAATTAGTTAACTTCAGGCAAATTTAATCATATATATATACACATACAATTGTAAAACTTAACCCAAGTGTTTTTAGATCCTAATAGTTATACTAATTTATTGGTTACACATTATCTTCAAACTTTATTCATCTTTTCATCTATTGTTTTTCATCCATTAACTAAATTTTACCATGTTACTAAAAAGATAGGTATAACAATTAAAAGTGGTTGCTGATCACTGAACATTGAGGGTTTATTATAACACAGAACAAATACTTTCCTAACTAATAATAATAATGTTAATGTTTAGAGCTTATTTCACCTCTCAAATAACGTAGGCACCTAGATGATACAGCTCGAACCAGGTGTTTGCGTTGTATTGCAGTTTACTCTTGTTGCCAGGAAACAATTAAATGAAACACAGTAAAAATATTTTACTATGTTTAAAAACACATAACACAAATGAAAAATAATGATTTTAAAATTTAAAAAAACTATTTAATGGTCCCAATCTAGCTGTAGTCAAGTTAAGAATGAAGAAACCTACACTTCAATGTGTCTTCTGGTTAAAGCATAATCATGAACCTTATAATCATCATCATCATCATCATGGAACACCTCCCGGGTAGGTTGTTTGCGAACAAGCTCTCGCCAATGTTGTCTGTCCAGGTACATTTCTCCTTTAATCCTTCTTCTCCAGCTTTCTCCTCACATCTTCCCTTATCTTGTCCACCCACCTCCTGGGTCATCCAACTGGTCTCCTGCCTTCTATATATTTACATATTTACACGTGGTGTTTTTGTGTTTTCCATTCTTTTCACATGGCCGAACCATCTTACTCTTAATGACGTATCCTTCCTCCATTAATTCCTTCAAACTATTCTCTCATGTCCTTGTTCCTTACTCTATTCCTCCGTGTCTTCTGCAGGGTTCTTCTTAAAAACTTCATGTCACATGCTCGCAGCTTACTCCACTCTTTCTTATTTATTGTGCAGGTTTCTAAGCTGTATGTAAGAATGTGGACGATATATGGCTTATGTGAGCTCATCTTGGCTCTCCCTGGCACCTTCTTGTCCTACATTTGCTGTTGTGTCAGATTAAAGAATTTTGACCTGTTGGTCGCTCTGTTGAGTACTTCCTGCTTTACGGTGTTCTTTATAGGAGACCACACTACCCAGGGATTTGAACTCGTGGATACTTTCCAGTTGTTCTCCTTCCAGACACATGCGGCAGTTGTAGTTTCCCAGGCAACTTTTTTTGTCTTACTAACATTATTCTTACACTTGAAGACCCTCTTATCCAGTCGTTCCTATACTTCTCTCTCGGTGTCTACCCAAATAACCATATCATCTGTGTGTATCAGGGCATTTAGGTCTTTGTTCTCCTTGCTTTTAAGGCATTTTAGTACAGCATCCATGACAGTTACAAACAGCAATGGTGAAAGAGTACTTCCTTGTTGAACCCTTCTTTTGGTCTCGAACCACTCTGACCTACCTTCTCCTACCTGTACACAGCTCAAGGCACTTTTTATACAACATTAGAACTTTGACCATCAAATTTCCTGAAACTCCTAGTTTTTCTTAACTTCTCGAGATGCTGGCGTATGCCTTTTACAGATCAAAAACCCTATTATTATTACCTTATATCCTGGTTAGTTGGTCGTGAAATGAGTCTTGAAACTATCTATAGCTAGAGCACTTGATTTGTGCTAAAGAGAATGACTGGATTTCGTTAAACAAAAAGTTGGAATAGGGTATAAAAAAGCCTGCAAGTAAAATATTTATTTTTGGTTAAAAATTGTGACAAGTGAACTCTTATTGAGGTGGCAGAGTGCGACAAATAAAAAAAAAAGTCTTAAATGTGTATTATACCAAGCAAACCTAAAATAAAGAGGTTAAAATGATATCATAGTGTTTGCCTGGACATTGTTAAGATTTCTTTATCTATCTCATCGTTGGTTTTCAGCCTGTGGCCGGGTCACTTTAGTAAAATGACTATCTTCCTCTATCCTTCCACCTATCCCTCCTTTAATTTCTTCTATCTCTTTCTTGGCCTCCCTTGTGGTCTTTTTCCTATTCATTTTATTTACAACAATTTCTTCAGCATCCTCTCACGGCAGCTAACAAGCTCCTCACACACTTCATTCTCATGGCCTCCACTTTTCTAGTCCCTCTTACATTCAATGTCCATGTTTCTGCTGAATATGTGACAATAGTTACAAAGTACTTCCTGTACAACACTTTCTTACACTTCAAGGGCACTTCTTTTGTCAATAGTAGGTTTCTTAAACACCTATATAATAACTCTCCTGATGTCATCTTCTCATTAAATCCTCTCTCCTGAATCACGTGTCTAAAATATTTTACATTGTGTACTTTTCTCCACTCTACTCTAAGGGTGTGCGAAGCTTCAACTTCACTTTGAAACGTCAAAACAAATATCAGCTTCGATTTCCACTCCAAAAATAATTCCAGCTTCGAAGCTTCGACAATAAAATATTGGCAGTTAAACTACTTGATTTATGGCCAATAATTGCCATTAATATATAATATAAAACAATATTTATTTGGAAAAAAATACTAAGTAATTGAATTGTAAATTGTAATATCTCTAATTTGATTTTTTAAATAATTTCAATACATAAAGTTTAATAAATAACAATATAATATATATTTACTAGTGTAAACATGCTAACAAAAAAATATTCAAACTTCCAATTCGGTTTCGAAAATATTTCATATATTTGATTTGAATTCACTTGGAATTGAAAAAGTGAAACTTCACACACTCCTACTCTAACTCCATCCAACTTTATAGATGTACTAGGCTTTATCCTCTTCCTTGTCAACATCACTTCACACTTCTGTACTTTTAAATATTTGCCTTTGATCACTATATAGCCAGTGTGAACGCACCTTTTACCAATGTACTTTGGTTGAGGAAAATAAATTTACTAAGCTGAGGAAACTTTCAATTGTTAAGGAATGTTGAGTTCAATAAATGTGTTTATATAGGTTTTGATAGCTATTTTAATGTTCTAAGTAAAAGTGTGCAAAAAAACATCTTGCAAATTCTGCGTCTTTATCTTAAGTCCCTCGACAATTTATCCAACCATCATCATGAATTATTTCCAACCTTTGGCCAGGACAAATGCCCCCATCTCCCTCTGTCCGTTCACCATACTTACTCCTTTAATTTCTTCCATTCTTATCCTCTTACGTGTACACTTTCTGTTATCTACTCATTTCATCTCTTTCTTGATATACCTTGCGGTCTTTTTTCTACATACTTCACTCTCCATGGTATTTTCTCCTTTTAAATGCTTTATCCAACCAAATAACATAATTATTGTGACAACCACATACACATGTAATTTACAACTTTTTAATATGTTTGTCCAAATATGATGTGTTCTACTAGATTTTCAATACTAGTGAACCTCCGCAAAGATAAGCTGACCTATCCAATTGTCTATCATCTATGCAATAAAAAAGTTTCATGTGCAGCGCTGGTGCTAACCAAGACTTCTGTTAAGTGAACAAAGAGTGGGTTTTTTTTTCAGTCCTGGCTCCCTTATCTAAACTAGTATGACTTGCAATATAGTAGCTCAGTTGTCAAAACATTCATTAAAGTATCATTAACATAACAAATAGACATAAACTCTTAACTAAACTTAACGTTAAAGTTGAACGTTGTTGAGATCAGCGCCAGAGGTTGAAGGAAGGTTTTCATCAGCCGGCGGGACAAATTTTCCAATGGGAGATGGTTTATCCTAAACAGTAACAAATGGAATTGGTATTTTATGAACTTTTCAAGTCTGGTGTTTTAGTATGAAGTTAGGGAAATATTAATTTCATATAATTTATGGTAAACATATCCTATGAACCAAAATGTGTAGAGTGCCTGTTTACACCCTACAAGTGAAATGTGGCATCAAATTATTGAGGTGTTCATATAATATGTTAAGGTGTTCACTTTTATTCGTGTTTCATTTCCTATGATTATATTTAAGAACACAATAAACTAGGGTTGTGTAAGTACTCGAAAATTTGAGTGTCAGTCAAATTTTAGTTGTTATAATTCGACTCAAAAGATATTTACAAAACTCAAAAAACGTGAGTAATAGACATTTTTTATTTTAACTTAAAAATTCTGAGTAATTTGATCCAATTTCAAGATACTAGAAAATCCCATCTCTCAGTATTTCCTTTTGTCTGATTTAAATAAAAAAAAGTACTTTAACAACTATGATAAATTTATTTAAGAATCTGAATTTTTGTGATCACAGCGCTTTTGATTAAAAAAATTCATCAAAAAACTCTATGTTTGTACTTATGATTCATTCACATCTATTACAAAAACTAAACTTGAAATATTTCTAGTACAAACATTTTGTCATATTACTCGGGCTCAAAATAAGTTCAATGTTTTCATTCAGACTCAATTCGAACAAGACTTGAAGTGAAAAATACTTACTTTTACACTCCTATATTAGACAATGTTTTGTTGAATCACTAGCAGAGATTCGGTTACTAAAGGTAGATGGATATTTGTGATAATATGACCTCTTTTCTCAATTTGTTAATAAATCACAAATTTATGTGTCTGGCAAAGTGATAAATTACAATATATTGTTTGGTAAAAAAAATTAGATTTTTTATAGCAAAAATCATAATTTAGGAGCTGATGTGGACGAAGTCAAATAGGTGAGCAGACCACTGGTATAGTGAGAAATGATTTTAATGTTATAAATTCATTAGATATTGAGATTTGTAGTCTACTTTTGTTATTTTATTTATTGAAACACAATCGTATACACTAACAAAAGGATTGGTTATTATGGTTTCAAGCCTAACTCACCGAGAGCTTTCCCATCTCCTGTCGCAACTTGTCCAGGATGGCCCAATTTGGTTGGTTAATGGACGCCTTACTCTGAAGCAGCGTAATCTCTTGTTCCTCGTGTTTCTTGTCCTTGACACTTTTCACTGACCGGTTGCCATACATGCGCAACAGAGACCCCCAGCTTGTGATGTGTGGGTGTAGCGCCTGCAAACCATTGATGAAGGTACAGAAATATTGTTCTAAAACAACGGAATAAGGAAAAATTTGTAATAAAATTTACTTGAGCACTCTAATGTCCTATCATTATTTACTAATTTCCTTTTTCCCCTTTAGTGTTTTTTGTAGGGCTCTGTAAGTATTCGAATTTTGAGCTCTGAGCTGAGCTCGTCCTTTAAGCTTGAAATCGAGATTGAAAGTTTTGTAGGCTTGTCATTTTCAAGCTTTCACTTAATATATTTAATAATCAGTTTTTAAAATGCAATAATAAGCATGGGCTATTTAATTGAGATAATATCAACATTTCCACTTATAAATCATTCGCTTGTTTAACAAATTGTTAAAATTAATATCAATTTTCACATTAATCATGTAATAGAGATTTAAAACTACTTTCAACCGGTAAATTTATTTAATATTGTCGTCCATTTTGAATTATCCTTGATTGAAGTTGTTTACTTGTATTGCCATGGCAAAGTAATGAAAATAAAAATAGCTAAATAGATTACTAAATAATTGGATGATTCTTTTTACTATTTTTACCTGGTACTGTTATAAAATAATAACATCAACATAGACAATAATGTGCAAATTGAACATAAAAAATGGATATCAATGCCTTAGTTGAGAATTTTATAGAAGTTTGGAAAAGAAAAAAGGAAGAGTAAGGAAGAGTAAGAAGGAGAGGAAAACGACATTGTGTTGGAAGAAGAAAGGTGTAGCATGAAGACTTATCAAGATGCTGTCAAATGTATAAAGGAACTGCAGCAATTTGCCCTTCAACGGAATTATTCTGATAAGCTTAGTGTGAAGTGAAGTCAGGAAGCCAAAAGAGTAAATTGCGTGCAGAAACCCCTGCCTGACTACTGGACAATATAAAGACAAAGTGAGTAGTAATGTTTTTCTGTTCGGTCTAATGTTTACATGTGTTCATTTATAGTGTGATTGATGAGTAATGTGTATAAATGAGTACGATATTTTATTATTTTTATCCCAATTACGTGCATGTCCCTGGTTTAATCCTTATAGTACACCTTCATTAAACGGAAACCTGGCTTTAGCGGAAAAATATCTTAGAGCCTTATGATTTTTTTAAGGCAGGTTTGACTGTATTTCCATTTATTAACTTTTTTTCCCAAAAGTATTTATATTCATGGTAATGAATGTCAATTCATATTTTGAGAACATGTGTTTCAATATATTTTTTAAATATCAAATTTTAAAGATGTGATATTTACATTTAAAATAAACAAATATAATATACTCTTAACACTTTAAAATTATGAATATATACTTGAACTTGACTCAAGCTCATAGACCCCTAGTTTTTTTGTTTCCTCTTTTAGGAATTACATTGTGCGTTTCACATTCCCTCCTGATGAGTTCCGATAGACTGAAACTTAGGTCGAGGGATTGGGCGGTAATGATCAATATTCTTCCCGAGGCAGCCCCTACATCATTGTACAGTGGCAGCAATGTAAAGTGTGAACTCTGTTCTTTTCATTGTAAAAGTCATATTGGGTTTGTTCATTTTATATGTTTATATCCACCTTTCCTGTACCTTTTTCCAAATTTCTATTTAGAGCAGTATTTGTTTTGGAATTTTTCAGGTTGAATTTATTTAAGAGAGTCATGTATAAAACAAACACTAATATAATGTTTTAAGAATTCTTTTTTTGTGAAAAGAAATATGATCCCATAGATTAAGATTTTTAAAAACATTTAATTTTGTTGTAGAAACTATATATATTTTTCCATCAGACAAAAGGGAATATTGAGGTACTTATCACTCCCAGTACAACCAACAAAATGAAGAGTATCTTACCTGGAGTATGGCTTGCGAGGTGCGCTGTTTCCCCTCCCTTTTGTTTTTACAGATGACCTTGGCTGTGTGTGCACCCACTGACATTGTAAACTCGTTCTTCTGGTGTCGCAAGGTGTTCACTTCATATTTGATGTCCATTTCGCCAAGTCCAAAGTTTCTGTACAACATATTTACAGTGATAACAACTAGACTTGTGTGGGAATGGCATTTTGACTTCCAGGAATCTTTCGGGCACGAAATAACCATTTCCCACAGGAAGGGTGGAAAAAAAAGAAAAGCTTATATTTATTTTTGAGATTTATAGTAATAGTCAAAGTTAGTATTTCCATTAATAATAATAATAATAATAATAATATGATAAATAATTGTTTGGATTCAAATAAAGTTTTTAACAATAAGGCCCCAATGGTCAATTTTTTTTATTGCCGCATCTTACTATCTATTTGGGTTATACATTTTTTTACTAATTACACTAATAGTTTTGGTTATTAGGAGGATTATATTAATAGGAAGTGTACCCGAATTTTCATGGAAGGAGGGTGAAAACCATCTGGGAAAAATCATCCTCATTACACCGACTAAGATTTGAACCTCGATCTCCTATCAATGGCAGTCTAGTATACTGCAAGAGTTGCATGTTAGACCATCCAGCCAGTAAAGCGACTTTTTATAATAGTTACAAAATATTATTGAAAAAAAGAATGAGGTTAAAAATATGTTATAGAAGTATAATAGAAACAAATTTTATAATAGTTACAGAACATAGTGGCATGAATTTTAATAATGACTTACACACTAAACATAAACATATTTAAAGTATATGTGTTTAATTACTTATTATATTATAGGTTTTATTTACTAATGGTTTATACCGGGTCCGTGTTTTTATCAAGTAGTATTATTCTAATCCAGATAGAATTGGTTGTTTCTCACCTCTGCAGGCAAGTCAAGAGGATAGCATACGGAGAAGGTTCAGTCGTCTTGGAACAAAGCTCAAAAACACGAGGATCTTCAATCTTGATTTCATCAAAGAACTAAAATGAAATAAATTGTTAAAAGTTTGTTAATTATATTTAAGTTTAGCACCTTAAATCATAAATGATTAATGGAAAAGATCCAAGCTTATCCTGTGGATATTAAATAAGTTAAAATTCAGAGTTTGTGAGCCCAAGTTTTTTATTCCAGAGTGATGCCAAATGAGCTTTTCGGAAAGCTAGTGAGTGTCAAATTCACTTGAACTTACATTTAATAATAATATATATTGGGGAAAAAAAACTATTGACTTTAAAAAAATAACTAATATATATTATGATTTAAATATTTAAAACATTATCTTTATCTCTAAAAGGAATATCTCTTTTCGCTTTATCAGGTACTTTTATTATATTTGAAAGACTGTATAGGAAAGGTGGATAGAAACATATGTATCTTTTTTTTTAAACTATTTTATACGAACCATTATCTTTGAAATTAAAGTCGTCATCGTCATAATCAACCGTTTCCAGCCTGTGGCCGGGTCAGTTTAGTAAAATTCCTCCAACTTTCCTCTTCTTCCACCAGTCTTATCCTCCTACTTGAACACTTTCTGTGATCTGCTCCTCCCATATCTTTCTTGACTTCCCTTGCGGTCTTTATCCTACATGCTTCATTCCCATAATTTTCTTTGTAAGAATGGACAAGAGTAGAGGAAGAAGGATGATGTAAGACAGAGGGAGATGGAGGCATTTTACTAAACTGTCCCGGCCAGTTGATGATGATGTACATTCTATTGCCAACACCAGATAAAAGCCCTTTTAAATCATTTTCCCTTCTTTTAAAGGAACAAGACGGAAAGCAACGATGTGGAACCTACCTCCCCAATGAACTGTTTATGATATAAGCCTGTACTTCCAGTTCAGTGTTTGTTAAAGCCTTTCTCCATCTGACAAGTTATCACAGTAATCCCCCTCAAAGCCAGAAAGTATGTTGCACCCACCGAGAGATCTGTGTCGGAAGATCGACCAGCCGCTCTGGATCCTATCCTCTTGTCCTCCTGGATCTTGTCCCTCATCTCCGGGATGAGAATCTCAAGGGTAGCCTTGGCTGCGTCGGACTTGGCCTGCTTCTTGCTAGTGCCGTAACCCACGCCGTACTGCATGTCTGAGATCATCACTGTCGCAGAGTAGGGCGTCGCGGCGTTGTCTGAGAAACACACATACATTCAATGCACCGTTTTTAATCACATGGAGAACTCAACATAAATGTATTTTTGCCACTGTTTTAAGAATTGTTTTTTATAAACAATGAAAGGAGGATATAAGGGCAAGGACAACAAAACACATCACATTAGAACACACCATGTTCTTACCTACCTTATAAACATTTTTAGTTTTCTCCCATCTCGTGTGCAATACATATTGTTATTAATTGTTCATTGATACCAGTAGACTTACGTGTACCAACATTTAATTTTACATCTTGATATTAAAAGGCAATGGAGTGTAATTCCGGGAGGCCTTGGTTTAATTGTTGGTTTTCATAGATTCACCATTTCTGCAAGGTCTATCACAACCAACCACACTAGGCGAAATACTATCGCTATTTACGACTATGAGTTTTTCCTGATCACATAATTTACGTTTTACAAAACTTTCAAAACTCCCTTGATCCTTACTTCTAGGTTTTTCTTGGAGATGTTTATAAGATACGTGATATCCAAGTTTATCACGTATGCTACGCCATTCACAATAAGCACAATTGACATAATAAACATTTGTTTCACTAAACCATCTAATTTTTTTTATAAACATTTATCTATTGTACTATGTACAAACCCTAATAGGTCCACTAAATACAACAATTTCAAGGCTACACAATTATGACAATACGCATGTCACGAGTTTAAATAAACTGTGCGCACATCGCTGTGTAATTAGGTCGCGATATAAGGGTGATTGAATTCAAACTGAAACAAATCATCGCTCACCCTTCCCTACCCTCCACCGCCTGCCCGCCATAGTTACCAAACACCTGCGGTATGGTAGGTGACTGACGACTCGTCACTCAATCATGCCTTTAGCCACGATGAGTTATTTTTCCTTTGCCCTTTATCTCAACCTCTGACCCATTATCTTAGCCCCTAGACTCCGCAACTCTTTGTGCTTACACTGACACTGCCTCATTATGGCACATACTGACAGTGTGGGTGTTGAGTGTCATCTGCCTTAGTTTTTATCAGAACCAGAATTTACTTAAAGTGTCAACAAAATTGTTGGACTTATCCCTGGCCCAAATTTCCCCCGAACCTCCCTAGTTTGTGCGTTCGGACATATTCTGCAGCCCTAGGAAAGAAGTAATGTATTTGAATATGTATAAGGAATATATAACAAAATGTACTTAAAAGAGGTTTTCTTTATGTATATATATATATATATATATA